>VXBJ01003799.1:23120-44594 GCA_013400055.1 Nycticryphes semicollaris
ACACACACACACACACACACACGAGAGGCACTTCTTCCATAGTTTTAAAAAAACAAAGTGATGTACAGCACAGAGCAAGCACCTGAGGCTGTGAGAATCCACTCTCAGATGTGGCTGCTGATCCCTGGTGATGGGCAGCATCGTTATGGGGTCACATCTAAGGGGAAGTGCTTTGTCAGCCTGGGCTTTGCCAGAACTCCTGACTGTGGGAATCCCACCTCGGGATAGAGATGGATAGACAGACAGACAGACACAGATATATATATATGCATATATACAGCTATATATATATACACACACCCTTCATACCACTGTGTCCAGTTCTGGGCCCCTCAGTTCCAGAAGGACAGGGAACTGCTGGAGAGAGTCCAGGGCAGGGCTACAAAGATGCTGAAGGGAGNCTGTGATACCCTGCTGTGGCCCAGCACAAAGACCTACCATGGTCTGAGGCACCCTGATTTCTCACAGCAGCATCCTCCGTACCTAAAAGCTCCTCCTGATAAAACTAAAAGCCCAAAGCCTTGCATGCAGCAAAACATTTCCAAAGGAGCTGCTTCGTTGTGCTCTGACATTCTGAAACCTATTTTTAGAAAAGCTTACTGTAGAAAACTAACGTCTTCACAGCTTCTGCCCCCCTCCTTTTTAAAGCAGCAACAACAGAAAAGCTGGGCCAACATCTCTGCAGCAGTTATATTAACTTCTGCCCCTTTCACTTGGCACAAGTTACATTTAAGGCACCGAGCGTGTGCTTGTGCATGTAAAGCAAAGCCACTTGTCACAAAAACACCCCCCCAAAAAGCTATTCAGGAACTGCATTTCACTGCAGCTCTTCTGAGGCGTTCCATGGAACAGGCCTAACACCTTCAAAGTGGCACCAAGCATGCCTACAGATTTCACAAAAACACAGAAACTCTCCCGTCAGCGTGCAGCCAGGGTGACGTGATGAATGCAGTGTTGTGAGCACAAGCTGCTTCTCCTGGTAACAGCTCGATTCTGCCACTCCCCCAGAGCTGGGGCTGCAATCTGCCCAGGGAGCAACCACCTCCCCAGGTCACGGTGCCTTTTCGGCAGCAGGACCCTGCCCGGCACTAACCACAGGAACCAAACTGGCCCTCGGGGGTTTAATGGGGCAACACCTGCTCCAGCTGCAGAAATTATAGTCCATTCATTTATTTTCTAGAAAAGGAGAGCACTGCTGCCTCCACCCATGAGCCCATTTGGAGGTCAATGGTAGGAGAAATGGGTGGCTTTCCATCTTGGTTCTCTCACCCTCTGCCTGGAGACAGCACCTGGTAAATTGGGTTCCCGAGGCAGTGACACCCCTCTGTTTTGACTGCAGGACTGTCAGAGAGGGAAAAGGGGGAAGGGGAAGAGAGGATGTTTTTCAGAAGCCCTCAGGGACAATGGAAGTCCATTGGCCAAGCCATGCAGGACCAAGTTTTCAAAGCTGTAGATGTGCTAAAAGACCTTACACAGGCACGGCCCCAGCGAGATTCCTCGAAGGCGGGCACCCATGTGAAACAGAAAACCCAAGGTTCGTTCTTCTGGCCACTGAAGGACTTCATTACCAAGCCACCCGTGCCCCGAGTCTGTTGGCCTATTGCCCAACGACCCACCACAGCTCCTGTCCATGTCCCACACCAGTTCCCCAGGACACGACACACCGTGCCAGTACAAGGTGCACGGCGAGTCTCTGCCCACGGGGAACTGGGAACAGGCCCTTCATTTTAATTACTGTCACACTGTGTCACCAAGCCCAGCATCAGTCCTTTGGGCCCTTCCAGCTTTCCTGAGGAGCTCAGCTGTCCCAGCAAGCGTCAGCCCTGCCTGGTTTGGCAGTAATGCTTTACAGACACAACTGAGATAAGTAATTAGTGTCAGAAGCCTTATCTTTCTGATTTTCGTATCGCAAAAAGTCTGAAAGGATTTTAATTACCTTGCACTTGTCTGGACAATTATTTTAGGGATTTTTTCCCCCTCAAACAGATGCTTACAGTGTTAATGAGGTGGAGAGTCCCACTGCAGCAATCCCTACAGCAGCTGAGGAGGAAGGAGGTGTTTGGAGAAGCTCTTCTCCAGATCAAAGGTGGTGCCACCCAAGATGTGTTCACTTTTCACCACTGCCTTTATGCCAGCAACGAGCTGTGCCAGAGCTCAGGCAGGCCCTCCCCAACCCAGTGGTGAGTCAGCTGCCTTAAAACGGAGGAAGAGACAACTGGCCACAAGAACTGCCACTGGGAGAACTGGGAGAACACATCAGCAATACCTTAAACCACCTCAGCTATTCTACACTGGATTTGTCCACACCTCTGCTTTACTGGAGCTCTGCCTCCCACCGCCAGAGCGCATTCCAGAGAGGGCACATGAGCCATCTGGGTTCCAGTGAATCACTTCAATGATACCAGTACAGTTAGTGCAGTACAAACTGGTAGAGATTAAGGAAAAAAAAAAAAAAAGAAACTATTTCTGTATTTCTGGCCAATACCACACAGTTTGGAAGTTTACACGGTAACTGAAAAACAGATTTGAAAATCTAGAATTAAAAGCAGCCACAACTCACTCCTTTTGTTTTTAAAAAGTAACGTAAAATGTCCAAGGAGTTTATTGAAAGAAAAAAAGAAATTTCTCCGATTTCTGTTCTCAGGTTCCTCTTTTGGCATCTAGTGACTGAGGACAGAATACCTGCTCCACTTTTGGAGGGCTCGGAGTCCTCAAAAACTCCAGATTTTGTCCCAACATATTTAAATTCTCAAATTGAGGCGCAATAACAGCACAGAGAATGTTTCTCTCTCTTGTTGTTGTTATTAATTAAGTCCCATTTCCTGCTCCTGAATTGGTGTGTTAGAAAGCGATGGGAGGTGGATGCACAGCTGTAGCTATCAGGGGAAGGCTGGCAGCACACCAGGGGAACCGCAGCTGCTCCTTCCCCGCAGGCGAGAGCTATCCACATGGGATGTAGTTATGGAGCGGGGCAAAGCAGACAGGACGTGTCTCAGAAAGCCAAAAGATTTCCATTTCACTACGTTCCCATTCCCTAAACTCCTACTCAGGTCTAACAGGACTCACTCATAGATACAGAAAGGTTTAAGTCTCCCCAGTGTCAGACCAGTAACCTCTCCCCCTGGTTACTGGGCATTTACAACCAGCCTGTGCCCAGAGCCCATGGCCAGAGCCCAGGTCCCAGTTCACCACTGCTGAGTAGATGGGAAGAAAGAACTGGCCAGGTCTTTATCAGGGAGGGGAGCGACAGGACCAGGGGGAAGGGTCTGACCCTGAAAGAGGGGAGATGGAGATGAGATCTGGGGAAGAAATTCCTTGGTGTGAGGGTGCTGAGAGCCTGGCCCAGGTTGCCCAGAGAAGCTGTGGCTGCCCCATCCCTGGAGGGGTTCAAGGCCAGGCTGGATGGGGCTTGGAGCAACCTGGTCTGGTGGGAGGTGTCCCTGCCCAGGGCTGGGGGTGGCACTGGGGGGGGCTTTAAGGTCCCTTCCCACCCAAACCAGTCCATGATTCTGTGATCTATTTGGAAGCGTGGAAGATCGCTTCTGAGGGGCTCAGACAATGCAGCTACATCTCCTCTACCCAAAGGTAGAGTTGGAGGCCTCCATGTTCATGAGGCCCAGGACAGCAGGTCACACTCTCGTTTACTTGGCTAACTTCTGACTAGAAGTACTTTCAGCTTATTCTGGACAATTCCTTTCCCACTTGAGGAGCTGAGGCCCTCCTCAACAGCACATTTCCTTCCCTTCGATAAAAATTGCCCTAAAGGCTCCTCCTGTTCAGAGAGGCTGTGCAGGGAGCTTATCCTCTTACATCTGTAGCCTGTTTGCACATTAGCAAGTGTTTAAATAAAGTGACATTTTATTATTTTAGTTTCTCCCAGTTCCTGTTCTGCATTCAGCCTCTTTAATTAAAGCCGTCTGGTTTTTTTTACAAGCTGTTTCATGCTGGCAAATCCCTGCACCTGCCCAGAAGAAAAGAAACAGGCAGAGAACCTCATTTGCTTTCCTCTGCATCTGGAACTCTTGTTCCAGCAGCTGTACAGCACAGCGTTATGGTGCAGACAATAAGCCCAGAACACAAACTACCAGACGAATGGAGAGCCTTGTTTATTTTTCCTTACCACAGCCACAGCAGGAGGCAGAGGAAGGATATGTACAGTTTAGCAGTTCTCCTTCCTCTGCCTTGGGGAGGAGGAGTTGGACCCACTCGGTCGGTTGCTAAAGCTCCTCATCGCTCTTGTTTGATGGAGGGATCCAAACCTGCCATTAAGTCACCTGACAGGAAAGAATCTTTCCTCTGCACGATCAGGATACCCCAACTTTTTTTTCCCCTGGGAAATCTGCTGACAAAGCCCAGTTCCCAGTGCCTTAGCACAGAGGGACCTGACCCCTGGGAGAAGAGACACCTCGGGCTTCCCACATTTCATAGCCACAGCCGTTAACCCCCCCGACCCCAACAGGGCAGCGGCTCAAACCGCTGCTCTTACCTGAAATCACACGCCGTGGTAAGTTCTGCTCCTCCTCCAAAGGCTTTTCCTTGGACTAGTGCAACGCTGATCAAAGGCAATCTACACAAGAGAGTTTTGTAACCAAAATTCACGCTTTTAGTCTTCTAGAAATCACAAGAGAATACAAGCAAACCATCTCTATAGTAAAAGACCAGAAAAATGTACTGTTACAGCTCATCACAGCAACTGTATCCTTGCAGGTAAGTAGCACAGTACCAATTCCTCTCATGTTAAAATAAAACAGCAAGGCAGGTATCAAATGGAATCAAAGTGAAAAAGAACATGTTCTGTGTTATAAAAATACATCCTACAGGTGGTACCTGGACAGGCTGTCTGCAAGAAGGGGTCCCAGGACAGTGACACAAGACCCTGCGTGAAGCCAGTACGCTGCAAAAAGCAGGAGAAAGGGAGACAGAGAACTCCTGGCTGGGTTATCCAAAAATCTGCATGGCTGGGTTGCCTAAAAACAGTGAGATCCAGCAGGATCCTGCAGCAGCCCCGTCAGAGCACCACCACTCCAGTCAGATACAAAATGGTTCTTTTTGAGGACAAACCCATCCTTTGAGGGTAGCAACAATTTGCTCCCTTTGACAGTGCTGTAGTTCCTGATGCTCACGGTATTTACTCTCGTTCAGGGTAATTTAGAGGCCAGAGGGAAGGAAGAACACGTAGGGAGAACCTCTTTCCCCACTGCCACTGTGACATGAACACTAATATGGACTTTGGATACAGTGAGTTCCCCAAGAAATGAAGCAAACTGGTTAGTCCCAGACCTTGCAGGCTGATAGAGCTGCTTTGGCTTTCACTATGCATAGACTTTTAACTCACTGAGAGGTTCTGAAACCACACTGCTGAGCTTCCCCATCAGGCCAACAGGTTTGGGTTTGTTTCTACTGTTACAGAAGCACCAACAACTTCTCGTGGCCCAAGTCTGCTCAGGGCCGCAGCACGTGTCATACAGCACATGGCTGAAGTGAACCCACCAGACAAGGGTAAGCTCATTTCTCCTGTGGTCTATGGGGAAGCAGAAGATACGGGTCTATGTCCCTTACATCCACCCTCTGGTCCATCTGAGGGACCTCCTTGGTCCAGCCCCCCCTGAGGGAGACTGATCCCATCCACAAGAGATGTCCCCAGCCAGCAGTGACCTGCTCCCCTCAAACCATGGCTTCAACACCCAAGGTGAGGGCTTCATCTTCATGTACCTTCCTCCTCTCTGCTTTGCCCCCTCAATTTTGGTTAAACACAGACCAACTTACACAAATGGATTCCCATCCTGGGCAGTTTTAAAGACTAATGTAAACTCCTAACACTTTCTCATACAGGTTATTTGAAAACAAGGACTATTTCTCTTCAAAGTGCTCTGAGCACAAAAAAGACAGACACAACCACACGTGGGTTTAATAGAAATGTTATTTCTTAAGGGAAGCTAAATCGAAAGGAAAGAAAAAAATGTTTTTCATAAGTACCAGATGGCAGAACTGAATACATTCCTCTTATGAAGTGGGAAGATTAAATAAATATATTAAATAAATGTTACCTGCGTAGGCTGCATAAGCTGGCCCTGCTTGTTTTTTAAGAGCTACCCATTTGCACTCAATTACAGAAAGCAGCTTCAGAAACTTTCGTTTCCTTAACTCTAGGTACCTCCTGGCCCTCCACATACAACCCATAGGGTTGGGTTTCTTCTGTTCCAATCTCTGCACAGTCTAACAGTTGCAAAATGCCAAGACCTAATTGAAATCCATAAATACTTACCTGATTAACATGTGCAGATACAAGGCCTGGGATTCAAAATTACACACTTAAAACTATGTATTTAACTCCAAACATCTTGTTAAGGACTTAGCCAAAACATATTCCAACCTTGTAATTACTTCATAAAGAAGAGTAAATAAAATATATTACCTCATAAGTCTGGTTAAGGTGCTTTGCATAAACATGCACATATTCATCCCATCCTACAAAGAATAGGAAATTAAAAAGTGTTAAACACAGGGATGGAGCAGACCCGAACTCTCAATATATTTACTCTAGCTGGGGTTTTTCTCCTTGGTTAATCTTGCCCGAATTCCAGCCCAACCCCACTCTGCACAAATAAAACAAACTAGTATAAATCAGGTTAAAAAAAAAAAAATATATATATATATATCAGAACTCCATCAATTTCTGTGAATTTCAGTTATAATGAAGCCACTGTTAAAGCAGTTGCAATACTGACCCTCTCTGATGGGAACCTGTATGTCCTTTCCTCTTCATTTCCTCTTCTCACTCCAGTTAAACACCCCTCAGGCTGAGGTTTTACAGGCCTGCACGGGGCCTCAGGCTGCCACGTACTTTCCACTGCTCCAAATCCACAAACTTCCAGACAGATACAATTTACCAACCTCATTTTATTATTTTTTTTACTGTTTGGGCCAAAAGTGTTTCAGCCAAAAAACACCAAACCCCAAACAACACAGAAAAAAAAGGTTCTTCTTATTTCCCTCCTCCTTTACGCTTCACAAACACCAGCGAACAGAGGACAGTTGTTCCCTTCCAGCACAAGAACTAAGGGGCTCCCAGTAAATTCCACTGCTGCCAGGTTCAAAAAAAGGCATTTCTTCCTACAGCTCGTGGTTAAACCGGGGAACACTTTGCCACCTCCACGGGAATTCCAAATTCCACAACAACTCCATGAACTCATCCACAAAGAGGGGTCAAGTACAAGGTAACCCCCCCTAGCTCTGGGAGCCCTAGTCACAAAGTGCTGGGGATCAGGAGAGTATTTGGAGGCAAAAAAATCCTTACCCATCTGCCTTCCTTGCTCTTAGGGTCATTCTCAGACATCTAGTGTTAACCAGGAACTTGAGGAACGCCTGGGCTGAATGACCATGTTCCTGTACATTCTGAACTGCAGACACTCAACTAAGTCTCTGCCATTTCATCCAGATTTAAAAAAAAAAACCAACACAACAATAAAAACCAACCAACCAAACCCCCCCAAAACCCAAACCAAACAAAAAACAACCACAAAACCCCCAAACAAATGGTAGGAAGAAGAATAACAAACATCTCTTCATTGGCACTTACTCATTCCTAAAGCACAGTTTTACAGGGGTTGGCAAGTTAAAAGAATCTGCCTTAATTAAAAGCTTCTGACTCATCCCCCTGGGAAAGGGAAAGACGTGCAGTAAGTCTTTGGTGCATCTTGGAACAGGACCTTGAAACCACCTTCTCCTCATTTAGTGCCCTTTAATTCCCGTGTTCCCACCTGCCCACCCCCAACCAGCGGGATGGAGCCTGGGGACAGACCCTGGCAGACAGGGGCTGCCACAACAATCACAATTTCAGCACGTCTTCATTTACCAAGAGGCTTTTCCTTGTCTCTGTAGCCCCCTCCCACAGCCATTACGGCCAGCAGCACTATTTCCATGAAAGAACAATCAAATCCTCCACAACAGCCATCTATCCCAAAACAACCCACCCCAACACAGGAGGTACCACTTCTCCCAATGCCCACACCACAACCATCTGAGGATGAAGCTGCAAAAAGGAAAAAAAAAAAAAAGAAAGCTCTTTGGAGAAAGTAATTTTTCACTTCCTCCCTGCGGAATCCTTGCATTTAAATTGGCCACCTCCATTCATACCAACATCCCAAGCAGTAATTAAAGATTAATGCCAGAACAGACCCGCTTGATAAACGCGGTTATGGCTGAGCAGAGGAGAAGAAAGGTCTTCACAGTCTGAGGTGGTGGAGAGATTACTCTGTGCCACAGAAAAAAACCCTACACAGAGGACACCCTGAACAAAAATGATCATTACTTGAGTCCTGGCCAACGTGCCCTTCAAACCTTCCTGATAAGAAAAATAAGTCCACTGGTCAGAGAGTATTTTATCTGGGTAAGAGCGGTGCTCACCGGAGCCCAGGGGAATAATCACATTTTCAGCTCCAATGCTGCCCTTCGAGTGAGAATTAGTCTAATGAGCAGAGGAGGCAGCTAAATACCTGTGTGTATGAACACAGTGTGGGTGAAAACGATGGAGAGTCTGTGCTGGGGCTGGGGCAGGCGGGGAAGAAGAAAGTCCACTTGGTAAAGCAGAAACCCCACCACTGGCTGTTCTTGCTGCCAGAGCTCAGAGCCCACTGCCCCCCCAGACACAACAGATTGCCAGACCACCTCCAGCTGCTCGGAATTCCTCCCTCTGCAGCAGGTACCACTGGGAACCTCTGTCCTGGGCTTCTAGGGACCAAGGGGAGTGAAATCCCTCTTCTTTGGGCCTCCTCCCTCTTGTCCCTCTTGGCTGCCCTGCTTTTCAGGCAGCCAGTTCCTCAGGACCCACTCCAGAAGGAGGTTATTGCTCCTGGGAGCCAGGTTTACAAGGACAGAAAGGAAAAAATAGCCTTTTTTTTTTTTTTTTTTCAAATTCCCCTATTAATTTGCCTGCTGTGATTTCACAGGATCACAGAATGGTTTGGGTGGGAAGGGACCTTAAAGCCCCAGCCCAGTGCCACCCCCTGCCCTGGGCAGGGACACCTCCCACCAGACCAGGTTGCTCCAAGCCCCCTCCAACCTGGCCTTGAACCCCTCCAGGGATGGGGCAGCCACAGCTTCTCTGGGCAACCTGGGCCAGGCTCTCACCACCCTCACACCAAAGAGGTTCTTCCCCAGATCTCAGCTCCATCTCCCCTGTTTCAGGATAAAACCCTTCCCCTCTTCTCCTATGGCTCCCCTCCATCATTAAGTGTCCCTCCCCAGCTTTCCTGGAGCCCTCCTGAGGGACTGGAAAGGGCTCTGAGGTCTCCTTGGAGCCTTCTCCAGGCTGAAACCCCCCCAACTCTCTCAGCCTGTCCTCACAGCAGAGGGGCTCCAGTCCTTGCAGCATCTCCGTGGCCTCCTCTGGTCCTGCTCCAACAGGTCCATGTCCTTCTGATGTTGGGGACTCCAGAACTGGGAGCAGGACTCCAGGTGGGGTCTCATCAGAGCGGAACAGAGGGGCAGAACCCCCACCCCTGATCTGTTGGCCATGTAATATTGACACTCAACCAAGAAGACCAGGCAGGAGATAAAGAGGAAGAAGGGGAGGAGTCATCACTAGGGGGTCTGGAAATTGTTCTTGGCCTTTATTCCTTTCCTGCACCGTGGCGAAGGGCAGACTATATCATAGATTATGAAAAAGACAGTCTTCCCTCAACCAAATCACTGAACAAAAGTGTTTTCTGTAACTACCAAAAGCTAGGGGCCAGAGCAGCCTTGCAAAAGGAATAAAGGAAAATCACTCCAGTTCAGGCACAAAGCTATTCAGTTTTGGGTTTTTTTTTTTGTCTTAGGTATCCCCATGGACAGAAAACGTCACCTAAAAGAGAGAAGTCTCTCACCTGCAGTGCGTTAGAGAGCAGAGTTCTGCAAGAGTGAGCAACAGCAAATGCTGTTCCTTATCCTATTGAAGTTTTATTTAATGAAGACTATTAAACGCCACCGCACAGATGGTTTAGGAGTTGGCTGTTACAGAGAAACTTTCAGTTCAGGATTACTGGTTTGAATTCTCACAAGGAAACAGAGAGCAACTGTGTTTAACCATTCTTGGAGCATTGCTGGTGACTCTGAGACTTACATTTCAGTGTGAGAATGAGATCCAGATTCTTTGCACAGAATTTTCAACAAAGTTACAACGAACTCCAGCACATTTCATTCTGCCCAGCAGATCTGCTAGAGAGCCCAATCCTTACAAGAGCCTCTTCTACCACTGCAGTGGCTCCATACAGAGAGAGTACTAAATGTCAAGCAGAGTATGGAAGCAGAACCCCCGTGAATCACTGACTGCGGGACTCCGAAGGAAAGCTGAGATTGCAGATGAGAAAAGAATCGGCCCATGCTCGGTTTCAGCTCCTTCCCTGTAGCTAAAACACTAGAAGCAGCTGAAAATTTCAGTTTAAAAAACCCCATAAATCAATTAAGAAAAAAACAAACCAAAATCACAGATGCATCTACATTTTTTAAATGACCAGAGCTTATAAAGTGTCCCAATGAAAACTCCCCAAACCCCATTTACCTCTAGAAAGCCTGGTGTCTCCATATGAAGCAAAGCTTCCCTCCCATGGTGTCTCTCACAGCAAACAGACTCCTACACCTTTTGAAAACTGGGCTGCCCTATTTATTTTATCAGGCCAGAAATACTTAAGACATTGTAGTTTTTTATCAGATTTAGTTTCTGAAACAGAAACAAGCCATCACTACAGAAAAATACTAGATTAATCAGGTTTTGAGTTGGTGTTCAATTAAACATTTAATTGGTGTGGTTAAACGCTGGAACTGGAGGAAACGCACGGGGATGCCGGCTACCCCAGCTGCAAAGCAGGACGTGAGAGCCACAACTCTACAGCACAACAATCACATCTGTCCTTCCATTTGATGCCAGTCCAAGCACTGCTTTGACAAAATTGGCACCTTTCTGTAACAGTGAATGCTACTGAAGTTTGGGTTGGAGAAATGATTACTTGTATCCGCTTCGAAAGCTCACCTGATGTGTAAATTCACCATACGCTCCTCTGAGAAACCAAAATGACATTTTTGAAAAAAATGGCTAAAAAGAGTACGTAATGCAGGAATTCAGGGTTATGGATCAATTACAATAACACTTAAGCCACGGCTTAAGGGGGCTGCCAGCACGTTTCAACCATTAAAAGCTCCATTCCATGACGTGGATGCGAAACTGCAGCAGAGGTACAGCGCAACACCTCTGAGGAGTACCTCAGAAGATCAGAAAGCTCACTTTTCCCCAAAAACTTCATTTCTATCACCACTTGCCTGGGAGTTGGATATTGCTTTGACCACATTCAAATCAGATCCTGAGCAAAAGGTGTTTCCTGCGCCGCAGACGATAAGGCCTTTGCCATCCTTCCAGTTTTCCAGCTCGGACACCTTCTCCTGGAGCTCCAGCATCATCGTGCCTGTCACAGGAGGGGAGGAGCACAATTTTTAACAGGAAATTGTTATCACTGACATTTTTTGCCACCAAAACCAAGTTATCATTCATACGTGATCGGCTTAAAACCACAAGGGAAAGCATCACCTTAAATCCCGCACACAAGCACATACACACACACATTGTTTGCCCCTCAAATAGTAATCTTTCCTCCAAATGGTAATTTTCCTCCAAGCTCTCCCAGTTCAGGGTCATGTGACAATTTCAGCAGTTCACTTGCTATTCCATCACCCAAGCCATGAAGGAAAATCCAGCAGAACTAGGCCCAGAGGAGATTTCTGTGGGTCTTACCCGAAATGCGCTCCCAAGGCCTAACAACCTCCAGCAGTGACTTGTCTGCAAATGCTGGTGATTAAACAGGGACGCATCAAACCAATGGATTTAACTTGAGGATTTCCCAAGTTTTCTTATGAAAAAGGTGCTTGGGCTTTGCCAGAGCCACGATACTGCACAATCACTGTTTGTGGGGCTTTTCATAATCAAAGCAGCGAGGTAGCGAGGAGTCTTTCCCCAGAGTATTAGAAGCCAAATCAGTATCTGGTTGACTGAAAAATGGAGTTGACAGAAAGGAAGTGTAGGAGCCAGCTACAGGCAACAGCAGGGGACAAGGGGTGCTGGCCAGAGCTGTCCCCTCCTGCTGGGAGAGGATCCCTTCCATTACTGACAGCACCGAGCTACTGTTTTACCAACAGACAGTCCCTGATGGCTGCTATAATGAGGAGAGCACGATCCTAAAGCAAATCTTGGTCCTTCAGTATTGGTTACCGGTAAATCTGTGCTCCTCACAGAACTAAATCGACTAGCAATAATAATCTGTTTGCATCATAATTATAATCTCTGAATAAATGCTTTAAAGTCAATTCTACAGAATAGAATTATCACCATTATTATCTAATTCCTGCAGGCTGGCTTCCCCCTTGTTTAAATTAAGCTCAACCTTAGTTCAGCGAGAGGTTGAGCTGCTGGAAGTGGTTCCACCAGGCTTGAACTGCCATTATTAACATGTGTTTCCAAAGAGACCATTTCAAACAGGTGGCTATCAGATTCCAATTAAGGAGAGAAAAAAAGGCCTAACAACCTCCACATTGCCCATTAGCAATTTGCTAACAATTCTGTTCTGCTTTTCATTCCATGAGTTGCTCAAGCTTAGAATAAACATAATTCCTCTGAGATAAAAAGCTGCTGTGTAAAGTAAATGCCCGGGCAAATAGGATTTCTCTCCACAGTTTAATGATGTTTTGCAGCTTTCTGAAGGAAGCAGACGTGCAGATAGAAGGTCCCATCTGCCAACAACCAGGAGCTCTGAGGTAAAAGCAAGAGAATTGATTTGAGGGGAGGTATTTACTCTGGGTTCCCCAGAGGAGGACAGGGAACTGCTGGAGAGGGGACAGCAGAGGCTACAAAGNCTGGCAGGGGGTTGGACTGGGTGATCTCCAGAGGTCCCCTCCAACCCAGCATCATTCTATGATCCCGTGGCTTATTTGCTACATGCCAGTCAAGGTCTGCAACAAGGACAGAACTATTTATTTCCTCACAGGGTTTTGTAGCTCCCCCCTTGCTGCTAGAGCATCTAATTCACATACACTAATAATTCCTTTTCCCAGCAGCCCTTTAAGTAGAGAAGATAATACCTTACAGAGCACTAACGGAGCCAGAGAGAAAATAATCTGCTAATTTTGGGTCTCAACTTGCAATGTATGGCATGATTTCAGTACATTAACACTCTACAGCACTTTGGACAGTCAAAGCACAGCTCCCAGTGGCCTAAAGAGCAGCTCTGACTGCTCAGCACTTGAGCAGATCCGTTCTGAGCCCCTTCTGCCCAGCACCCAGAGAACACAGTTACACATTTCTACAAAAGTCTAATTTAAGTACTTTGACTTGAATTGCCTCTGATCTCCGTGGCAGACTGGGCTTTATCTGTCCTTTCTGCTTTTGCTGCTCCATCTCATTTCTCCTGCCCCTTTCAATTCCTGCAACAGCCTATGAGCTGGCCCATGAGCCGAGTCAAACCCAAAACCCCATGTGTAGAAGGAGAGGAAATAAGGATGTAACTGTGACTGTGTAACAGCCTGTACGTTGACGGGGAGGCATTCCGAAGGACAATCTCCACACTAACATCTCTTAGCTACAACTTCTCAAGGTAGGTAATAAATACATGGGCTGTTAAAGGGAAAGAGAAAGCACAGAGACATCTGGGTGTGCTACCACCAACTCTGCTCCTCTGCTGAGTTCTCTCCCTCTCAGCTAACCATCATTAGCAGAAGGAGCGGACTGACAGTCTCTGGGTAAACAGCTCTGTGCAGGTTGCAAATCTATTTGCTGACAGCAAAGGCACAGTGAGAGCTGGGCAGGAAAATAGAACAGCAGAAAAAAAGAAACGAACAAGATGGTACAAATGTCTCTATTTCAAAATATTAAGAGATAAAAGCATTCTTACAGCAAAGGCTTCTGCACAGCTCAAGCTCAGGCAGACGTAGACCCTGAACCTGAGCCACTTATGTCTGAAAAGAACAGCATAAATTGGAATATTCTAGACAGTTAAGGAAAGACAGCAAATACACCTATCTTAGAGACCAAAAGCCTCTCATAATACAGGATTAATAAAATAGGGCACTTGGTTTTGACAGCTAAGTATTGTCCAGGGTAAAAGCACATTAAACAGATCCCTGATCCGCACAGCTGAGAACACCCAGCTCATCTGATCTCTAATTAACCAGTCATTGGTATTTAAGACATAAGGCAAATGAAGGAGAAATGAAAGCCAGCCTGAGTGACTGGAAAAGACCAAATAACAGACACTTAAGTTACAGGGGAGGCTTTAGGTAAAGAAATAAAATCACCCTTTTTACACCACCTACAAGACAAAGATGGCATCCTCCCACCCCCATCAAAGTACCCGCCGTGTTTCCAGCGCAGGAGAGACAAAGCACAAGGAGGCAGGAGAAAGAGCTCAGAGCAGGACTGTGCCCACTGAAAAGGGAGAGGCCAGGGAGAATCACCTATATTCTTGTCAAGTGACAGCAGGACTACTATGCACAACAGTGGGCATTTCCTGGGCATCTGAATAAAGCTTCAACTGTTCTGCTTTGAACTGGGGAAGGGTAAGGCACTGATTTTTATTCCTTCATTCGTCTAGGCAAACTGCTAAAATGGGTAACCAGGGAGAAAAAAACCCCAAACTACCAATCCCATCAACTAATTAATACCTGTAAAGGCATTCATTAGCTTCGGGTTGTTCAAAGTAAGTATCCCAATGCCATCGTCTTCTTTGGAGAGGGTGATGGATCCACCAGCAAACTGCTGAAGTTTCTTCTTGATCGCTTCTTCCTCGTACCCATGGGCACTGTTATAGAGTGACACCCCCCTCTGCTGCAGTATCCTCTCCTTTGTAGTCTGAAGGACGCTCTTCCACAGAGAAATGGCCATTTCTGGAAAGAAATGGAGGGGAAAAAAATAGTCAGGGAATTTCCTTTGAGACCCCCCTCGGTGCCCTGAGAGAGGGAAGCAGCACAGCAGAAACTCACACAAAGGTGAAGCAATCACAGCAGTCTGCAGAAATCACTGCAGCCTGGACTTGTAAAGCTCTTAGTCTGAACCTACTCCCACAAAGTTAATAGGAGTTTTATGAAGTGATTTTAGCAGTTAAGACAGAAATTAGCATCCTTTAAAGTCTTTTCTTCTAAAAGTTACCCAAAAGTATTTGGGTGTGGAACATCAAAGAGGCTCCAGGCCTGTGGTAAGACACTCGCATATTCCATTAGACCAACTTCCTCTGAACTGATCTTCCAAATTCTCCCCATTCCACCAAAAAACCCCTACACCCCTCCCTCCCAGAACCCCGTGTTGGAAGAGAATTCCTATCAGAGCCCCTGGTTCTCAAGATCTGGGTCTCCTGCTTTTCTGTAAGCAGCTCTTACACTGCAGGACCTTCCTGGGAGAAACGCCAGAGGAAGACAGAAATAAAGAGTATGTAGAAGCCCATCCATGGTTTATGCCTCCGGTGTTTCCACTCCACACTGTACACACGTACACCAGGAAATCACAAGGAAGTCAGCACCAAATATTATCCTTGATCTGTGGCTCTGCCTGGTTTTATTCACTTTGGAAAAGGCTCCATTGGGGAATGTGGCTGAGGAGTGAAAGGAATTGGGTAAAGCCTGCAACAGCTCGTCTGCACAAACAAGTCACCTTGGAAGGGTGGGAATCAGAAGAGCTGCCACGGGACACAGAAAAAGGTTTGCTGTATTTAAATCTTGCAATTTGCTGGACTAGTCCTAGCTGTGCCCCAACCCCTTTGAACAGGCACAGCTGTCCAGGAGACATGGAAGATGCCTGGGTTTTGAGAACTGGGAAAAGGCCATCTTTATTTCTTCAGCATATTTGGCAGAAGCAAGATTCTTCCAAAATTGCCAAGAAGCTCCTGGAAAAGTTTTCCTCAGGTGACCCTGGAACACGAATGTATTTACTGAGCCAGAATGTGGTGCCAGCTGTATTTTATGCTGTGCTCAGGGTGTCTGACAGGTTTCAGACTCAACATTTTTCTAACTTCTATTACATACACACAAACGAGTAAACGTGCTTTACCCCCACCCCCCCCAGGCAATTAGTTTCACAGTGAACAATCCTGCTGGGTGTACCCTCCTCTTGTCTCACCAGCCCACGCTGGAGGGGAAAAAGCTTCTGCTGGGTCGGGTAGGCTGCCCTGGCCACAGCGATGGATTCTGCCCAGCACCCACGCCGTGGCCAAGTTCCTACGAAATGCAAAGCTTTAAGCTGTCACCATCAGCTTTCCTACAGTCAAGTGTGAACTAGTAAAACTAATTAAAATTCAATCAGGTTAAAATCTGATTGAATATGAGATTCATTACTTCATAACCGTGACCCGAGTGCTGCTGCACCCCATCACTCTAGTGCTGTCTGCCATCTTCAGCCACCACCTTTCAGAGCCTTCACAAGGGCTTTTCTTGGTAAAAACTTTATTTAAGAGTGGCAACAGGTTTCCAAAGCCCATCTCACAGCTCAAAGATTCTTTTTATAGTCAGACTCTCAGCAGAGAAACAGCCTTCCATTCTCCTTAAAACCTGAGGGGTCATTCCCCAACATTCCCCCACTTTCCACCCAGCTCTGAGTCTTTGCTCAGGAGAGAATGAACATTAACACCAGGGTGTAGCTTCAACAATTGGATCCCCATTTCAAATGAACACAAAGCCCCCCCGTGACCCTCAGAAGGAGACAGACTGGATCTAATTCTCCAGGAAACCACCAGGACTGGCCTGAAAGCGAAGCCAAGGCCGTTCTGTGAACTTAACTCTCTGCCAAACGGGACCTGTTTGATGACTTTTATGCTCCCTCGATGGCACGTGTCAAAAAACCCAACCGAGCAAAACAGAGTTAAGATATGGAAATTTTATTCCAGCACACACTCACACACTCACACACACACACACTCACACACACACACACAAAAGCACCTGCCATTTTCAGCTGCGTGGTTCTGTGCATTACCAGCTCTTTAATATTATCACTATGGTAATAAAGAGCATCAGCAGGAGCAGGATTAGGAAACAAATTGGACATTGCTGCCTGCTGATCATGACTCATGACTAATGACTCATGCAAGGTATTATCACTGAATTATTTTCCTTAAAACCATCTCTGACAGGACTGGTCAGTACCCAGTACTTTTGTAACAAAAACAAGATTATTTTAACAGCTTGGTTGGAGAGAGCTAACCACGCCGGGAAAGCGCGGCATTTAAGCTACAGCGCTCTCAAACTACAGGGATTTCTCCTGATTTCTGACAAAAAACCATCCTAAATTTCAAAACTTCAATCAGTACGAGCACTCACAATCCACGGCAGGACTGAGGTGGGTTGATCTGTACTGTCAGTGGAAGCAGCGCGAGAGAGAGCTGTTGCAGGAACCTGTGCACCGCTGCGGGACAAGTCGAGAGATGCTCATTACACTAAAACGTTCAGATTTTAACAGATTTCTGTCTATTTAGAGACACTCACAGAAATGAAGTCTGTCTCGTGTTCACAAGCCAGACACACTGCACCCACTAACATCTGTAGCAGTTTATGCGCAGTTCTTACAGTGACAAACGTTCTGGCTGCACAGGAATAACAATCCCTGTGGGCAATTCACATCTCTCAGATGTTTTAGGAAGTGCTACAGCTTTCCCTGTCACTGGTGACAACGAAAGAGATGAGCCACTATACCAACAGTTACTGTACTGGTACAGTTTGGTGATGGTTTGTGTCAGTGTTGGGTTGATGGTTGGATCAGATGATCTGAAAGGTCCCTTCCAACCCGGGCAATTCTGTGAATCTACACAAACCAGCAGTTTAACCCCAATCTGGCACACGCTGCAGTGATTTTGTAGCAGCAGGCTGTGGGTTATGTCAGCACTTCAGTGTCAGAGGGATGACACACACTATGCCAGAGCAGTGTCCGTATGGGCACACAGACACACACAATATATGGGATTTGTGTATGCATCTGTACCACAGGCCTTCTGAACACCTCTGGTAACTGCCTCGTTAAAGTTCAGCTCCCACAACATCAATAAAAAACCAGGAGGGATAACGCCAGCACCAATGTCCCTTAAGTGAGCAGATTCTTTGGGAAACTAGTGAAGCCCAGCTCTTGAACAAGCGTATTTGCCTTTGCCATTCACAGAATCCCAGAATCTCAGGGGCTGGAAGGGACCTGGAAAGCTCATCCAGTCCCATCCCCTGCCGGAGCAGGAACACCCAGAGCAGGTCACACAGGAACGTGTCCAGGAGGGGTTTGAATGTCTCCAGAGAAGGAGACTCTACAACCTCTCTGGGCAGCCTCTGCCAGTGTTCCCTCACCCTCACTGGGAAGAAGTTTTTCCTCATATTTCAGTGGAACCTCCTTTGTTCCAGCTTGTACCCATTGCCCCTTGTCCTGTCATTGCCTGTCACTGAGAAGAGCCTGGCTCCATCCTCCTGACACTCACCCTTTACATATTCATAACCATTCATGAGGTCATAACTCTCACCATTCACCACTACTGCCCTCGCCATTCACCAGTACTCTGTTGCAACCCCAGTTTTCCTCTTAAGTAATAAATGTAAGAAAATACTGCTTCCGGCTGCGGTGGGCAGCGAGCACGGTGACAGCTGGGAGGGGGTGGCGAGGGCTGCAGGTGACAACTGGGGTGACATAACAACAAACCAGCTAGAAAGGCCCTTTAGTGACATTGCCAAAGGCAGGAGCTGGGTTAAGGAACGCAGGAGAATCTGACTTGAGGAGTTCAGCGGCTGCAGTGTCAGCACCGAGCACAGAAGTGGGAAGACGGGGCACGGAGAAAGGGCTGGGAGATGGGAACTGAAGATGCTGGTGAGATGACTCACAGTTCAACCCCAAGCGTGTGTCTCACCAGGCACCACAGCAGGCATTCATCTGTGCTAGAGCACAGCGTGTGTGACTGTGGGGTGCTTCATCAGGTCCCTGCAGTGACCCACTGCTGAGCACTGGCATGACTGACCCTACCAATGGAAGAGAGAGTGAAAGAGAAATAGAACCAAAGCATGAAAATAGTCCAACTGCACAAATAAAAAAAAGGTTAAAAATGAGTGAAAATCATTAACACCCACTGACTGGAAGCTGGGACAGCAGGCTGGGGGGTGACTGTGGGGAGAGGAAAAAAAAAGAAAATTAAATAAATTCAAGTGTTGGACAGAGAGAAAGAATTCAGAAACAACAAATCAAAGGGTGCCAGCCTGGATGCAAATCGAGACAAAAGCATGGGTCTCACAGCAAAGAGGAGTCACTGGCCCCTGCCCTCAGACACAAGAACAGTGCAGCAGGGAGGTCTCACCTGCAGGATCACCTGAAGGTTGCAGAGCTCTCCATCTCCCTCACATGCTAATGCAGCTCTCTCCTCTCCCTGGGCGATACATGGGCTAGGTTAACTGAAACACCTGACCCGACAGGTTCCTCTGATAATTACAGCTGAGACAAGCTGGGGACAGGCACCTCTCCTGCTGGCAGAAAGCCAGGAGCAGAGCTCACTGAGGGATCTGCAGCAGAAAACCTCCCGACACAAGGTAACGTAAAAATACAGAAACTAAATACAGCATGGGAAATTCTGCCTCCCCGAGGAGGAACACACACCTCCTCTGTGGTGTCTCTACACAAAGCAGAACTACCAAGTTCAACAGGAGCTCCCTCTAGCTCCTGCCTTTCCCAAGACACCGTGGCTCTCAAATTCGCTGACCCCTGTCCAGATGTTCAGTGTATGATCTCTGGTACCCACATCATAGACAAATTAGGTGGGATCACCAGTCCCTTCAGTTCAATGTGAAGATTCTCAAAGAGCCTTGTGACTCCTCTAAAAACCAGCTTTACAAGCAGCTGGTAATATAAAGGGCAGGGTTTCTAGCCTCTATGTTACTGTTGAGAAGACAGCAAGAAGTTCTCTGGTTTCTACATGTCAGCATTAGAAACGTTTACCTGTCCAGAAGCTGAGAGAACAAGAAGTGAGAAGATGCCTATGTTAACTAACCAAAATGACCTAAAATCATGCACATGTGAAAAACAAATATACTGTGGAAAAAACCCTTTTTGACATTGTAAGTAAAATCCCGCTTTGTCTGTGGCTTCAGCTTTAAGCTGCCTTACCCTTTCCACCTCTTTTCTGCTTCTACCTCTCTTTTTACCTTGATTTTTCATTGTTCCTGAACAGCCTAATTCCAGGGAGAGCAAGTGATGTGTTTTCAAAATTACTGGTTCTTTGTTTAGGTTTGTATTTTTCAATGGTCCCTGCAGGATAAGGTTTAGATGTGAATTGTCTCTCTGTTCCTCACCAATTATATACTCTTCTAATCACATCTTACTTTGAAGATTGAGTAAACAAATCACAAAGAAATATACCTAAGTCCAGTGAAGAATAATGGCATTCAAGGATGCAAAACAGCTGACAAAAGAAGTCTTTCCATAAATACACATGACACTACCTAAAAACATTTGGGTTTGGTCACACGGTGAGTACAAGATCTTGAGTTTCACAGCAGGTGAGAGCAAAGATCTATCATCTTCTGCAAAAGCACACAGGTCCTTTATTTTCTAACCCTTTGATCTAAAGAGGTTGGTTTTGCTCCTATCAGCAAAGGGTCCTCTGAAACAGTGGCAGAAAACACTTCTAAGTTTGTCTGAAGCTGTACTTTGGACACCTTTAAAACAAACAGACGCATGACTTCATGTTTGCATTTTAGTCACCAAATCAAATCCTAAACCATGAAAAGCATAAGGATGAATTCATTCCAGTTGCAAGTGCAAATACCAATGCTTTCCCAAGCATTAATTTGCCTTGAAAACTATAAAGTTTTGTAGCCGAACAGTGCTCTGAATTCCACTCCATATACTGGTGTCCTTACCGTCATCGCAACCAGCAAACACATAGTCCTGCTGACAGCAGCAGCAAAACTGCATCCTGACGTCAGAACTGGCCACGCAGCAGGATTCTCACGGGTGTATCCCCTGGAAGGGTGCTGAGATACCTGGCTCCTTGGCTCCAGGCACCAAATTTCAGGAAGAAATGACATCCTGCGTGGCATCACCCTGGGAAGATGGAAGCCTGGAGAGGAGGGAGAGAAGCTCCATCTTCCCCAGCAGAGGTTTCTTGCTGCTGATCTTGTGCAAGGCCAAAAGTGCAATGCAGACTCACAGAATTGTCTGGGTTGGAAGGGACCTTTCCAATCATCCAGTCCAACCATCAACCCAACACTGACAAAAACCACCACTAACCCATGTCCCTCAGCACCATGGCTGCCCACCAGCCTCTGCTAAGGCTTCACAACCCTTTCAGTGAAGAAATTTCCCCCCATTATCCATCCTAAATCTCCCCTGGGGCAACTTGAGGCTCTTTCCTCATGTCTCATCCCCTGTTCCTTGGGAGAAGAGACTGACCCCCCCCTCACACCCCCCCCCCCCCCGCCCCCGGCTACTACGTCCTTTCAGGGAGTTGA
>VXBJ01003799.1:44720-61454 GCA_013400055.1 Nycticryphes semicollaris
GGTCTCTGGGGTGAAGCCAACCAAGGCCATAACCTTTTCAAACAGAAGCATCGGCGAACCCCCTCTCCCTCTGGGCCTGGGCCCACTCCTCAGCCCAAAGCCCCGGCCGGCCCTGCCCTTCCCCTCGGCCCACGGGACCTGCAGAGACCCCGAACCGCCTCACAGCTCCGCCCGCCCCCGCCGTGCCGGGGAGCCGCCATGGCAGCCCCCGAGCGCCGCAGGCCCCGGGCCGGTCAGGGCGGGGGAGAAGCGGAGGCCCGCCGCCCGGCACTGACCTGGCCCCGCCGCTCCCCTTCCCGTCACCCGTCGGGCAAGCGCCGGTGCTGCGGGGAAAGCGGCCCCGCCGGGAACAGTCGCCGCGTCGGGTCGGGCCGGGCTGGGCCGAGACGGCGGGGCCTGGTCCCCGCGGGGGCCCGACGGGGCCGAGGCCTCGGGGCTGGACCTGCAGCAAAGGCCGTTAAAGTGAATATCCAGCCCCTGCCACGGGGCTTTGATGGGGGACCTGTGTGCTTCACTCCGTGCCACATCCCCTCAGGAGTGACCCCCGGCACCAAAAACTCACTCTAACTGTAAGCAGTTTTGCTGCAGAAAGGCACTTGGTTAGTTAGCTCCCAGGATGCTAAGTACCACCACATAAGCAGGTCATGTTATTTTTGTTAGCCTGCATCACTAAACAGCAAGGCCAGGGTTTCTATCCGAGCCAGTCTAATTAAAGACACTAATTTATTCACCATCCCAGAATGATGTCTTGCCTCAAGTTGCTCAGGTTAGAGGATTCGGCCTGGTGTGAAATGGCTGCTCACCGCTAATGGAGAGGGGTTAATGCCCGGTCCACACTGCTACAAAAGAGACTCTGGCTCCCCATCTTCATATATATAAATATATATATATATACACACTTTATCTGTCAGTCCATGTACAAGTGCTTTCCCACAGGCCTGCTCCTGGCCATGGCCTCCTCGGCCTCAATGGCTGCTCACCTCCACCCACACTGCCATCAAAAGGAATTAATCAATCCTTCGGGTGTAATTTTGTGCAAACTTACAGCTGGTATAAAGCAGCACCATCACACACAGCCCTACCCTTCTCCTGGCTGCTGGCTTTCCCCCTGTGGAAGAATAAGATCAAAGGAAATAAATGCTTGTTTCAATACACATCACTTAATGTAGTCAAAGCAAAATGCAAATACGTCTTTATTATTATGTCCTTGTTAATACACATACATAAGATGACTCAGTTTTCAGTATTTTGTAGCATAGCTGAAAGATGTATCTGGAAATACATCTTTTCCACATTTACTAAAGCTGTTTTTCAACACGACTGTCAATACAAGTGTCCTGAAGTTGGTGTCGTTGATTAAATATTATGATTGAATATGTAGAGGGTTTCAATTAATCATACATTTGGAAAAACAAAATCTTTGCACTCTGAACAGATATTTTAAGTTTTTCATTAAGAGCATCCTGTAAGAATATGAAATATTCTAGTCCCAGGTGGCAATATCTTTATACAGCAGAAGGATTATTATGAAATACTGCATCAGGCAGGCCTGCCTCTTATTTTTCCTCTTGAGTTCAGGGAAGAGAGACTTTTTTCCAGTAGGATTCATTCCTGCATTTGTCTCTGTAAAACCTCAGTCTGGAATTAAATCTTGGTGTAAGCAAAGAAGGTCCTGCTCCAAGGCCAGGTCCCCAAAGCGGAGGAGGGTGCTGGGTGGTGTTGGGAAGCTGGTGGTTTTCAAGGTGACATATTGCCACCTAGCAGCTCTTAGTGAAAGCAGCACAAACCCAGAAACAACAGTTTGCCTCACTTCTGCTTTTATTGAGTTGTATCATACACAACATAATGAATGGAGTAGTGTGACCAAAACCTGTAACAAATCCATCACTCTCCAAAACAGGTTTATAGAATCATAGAATGGTTTGGGTTGGAAGGGACCTTAAAGCCCCTCCAGTTCCAACCCCCTGCCCTGGGCAGGGACACCTCACACCAGACCAGGTTGCTCCAAGCCCCATCCAGCCTGGCCTTGAACCCCTCCAGGGATGGGGCAGCCACAGCTTCTCTGGGCAACCTGGGCCAGGCTCTCACCACCCTCACACCAAAGAATTTCTTTCTGGTATTTCATCTAAATCTCCCCTCTTCCAATGTAAAGCCGCTACCCCTTGTCCTGTCACTACAATACACGTGAGGCCTTTCAACATGAGTTACTCCTAACATCTCAAGGATGTGCTTTGGTAGCAGTAGGGTATATTGAGAGTGCAGAGTCAGGACTGTAGGAGAACGAACAGGCAAATGAGGTCCTCTGTGATAACAGACACTAGAGACCTCATACGGATTGTAACTTCCAGCAGGGTGGTGGCACCAGTCCCTGAATGCTTGACTATACAATAAGAAGGAAAAAAAAAAAAAAGGACAATCCTGCCAAGTTTCTCATTCTTAGTCATGCAAATAATCCCACTAATTTCAGCAGCACTTTCCCCTGGCATTGCTAGAGCAGCACTGCCCCAGGAGAGCCAGGTCACCCCTGAATTATTTAGCATGTTCCCGTTCCCCGTCACTGACCCAGAAGCCAGTGACTGTGTGCTGGCTGAAAGGACAACCCCTCACTCTTGGATCTGAGACTGCCAGACTGAAATATTGAATTCCAATAGGCACAGAGCTCCCTGCTGCTATTTTTGCAAACTCTTTTCAGAGCCATGGAACAAACCAATGACAGATCCGGGTTTAGAATTGGAATTATTAGAATTAGAATTAGGAATTATTGGATACCAAGTGACATGTAACCCCACACTCAGGTCATAAGGGGTTCCTTGACTGTATTTTTTAGGAGGCAAATAGCATGAGCTCTGTGTGGAAGTGCAACAGGCTAAACGACGGTCTAATGCAGACTCCAAAGACTACGTCCACACAAATCATGTGGATACCTGCATGCTATTTCTACATTTCTGAAGTCTTTCTAAAATTTAGATTTTTGGATCCAACATCACGATGTTCGCTTTCTCCTCTTGGCCTAGCTTCAGGAGGGTCCCAAATCCCACCAGTGCCTGGCAGCTGTGATTCACAGGGAGGGACAATCTGGGGACAGGGCATTCACTAGGTGTACCTCAGCACTACAGCCTTATCGGGAACTCGTCCACCTCGTGAATCACAGCTGACAGCACATGAGGATGGGGTCATTTCCCCACACAAGTCAGTCGCTGGACAGGTCCACATCCCACATGGCATTTAGTTATTGGACATACCCATGAAGGGCTCAGCTCTTCTCAGGTAGCTCCACACCCATCCTACCACGATCTGTTGATTTGATGTTCTCTGCCCATGTTGTTTGAGGGTGTCTTCCTGCAGGCCCCTGCGGGAACCAGCAGAGCTGACCCCGGGCTCCACCAAAACATGGCTGGAAGAAAAGGCAAAGAAACACCCACCTCAAGTAACATGGATGGTGAAATGTCACCTGGCTGGGCTGAATGGTTTAGTGAGGGGTTTTTATCAGTTAGGTTGATAGTTGGGTTAGATGATCTTCAAGATCCCATCCAACCTAGTAATTCTATGATTCTGTGAGTCTGGTGAGGCCCCACCTCGAGTGCTGGGACCAGTTTTGGGTGCCTCACTACAAGAAAGACATTGAGGTGCTGAAAGGGGTCCAGAGAAGGGCAACGGAGCTGGTGAGGGGTCTGGAGACCAAGTCTGGTGAGGAGTGGCTGAGCGAGCTGGGGGTGTTCAGCCTAGAGAAAAGTAGGCTGAGGGGAGACCTTCTCACTCTCTACAGCTCCCTGAAAAGAGGGGGTAGTCAAGGAATAGGCAATGGGAAAAGAGGGAATGACCTCAGGTTGCTCCAGGGGACATATTTAAAAGCCGGGCAGATGCAACGCTGAGGGACATGGGTTGGTTAGTGGTGGGTTTTGTCAGTGTTGGGTTGATGATTAGACTGGGTGATCTGAAAGGTCCCTTCCGACCTAGGCCATTCTGTGAATCTATGATTCTGACCGAGGAGACCAACTGGTTTCTCTGGGGAAGGTGCTCTGATGGGCAGGATGGGGCATGTTGTGGGGAAGGTGAGGGAAAGGAGCCCAGGGCTCCTTGCCAGAAGCTGTTTCACTTGAGATATAATGCAATATTGATCAGTCCAGAGAGCAGGAGAGAGGTTCTGCATGGCTACAGCTTGATGTTTGCTCACTCTCCCAGTGACCCAGCAAATATCAATGCATCTAAACATTAGTGTCTACTTGAGTTATTGCCTGCAAGATGGAACAGTCAGAACCGGTAGGGTGAAGCGTGTCCTTGCTGAACAAAGTCCTCTGTCTGCTTATAGCTCACTGCAAGAGTGGCCAAAAGGGCCAGCAGGCCCTTGCCATGCAGCCCCACCTCTCACTTTAGCACACTGTCACTTGATGGGACATTAATTTCCTGGAAGGGAATGTATACAGTACAAAACCTTGCTCACGTGTGCTTTACCTTCCTGGACAAGACGAGAGCTTATTTCACAAGATTGCTCAAGTTACAGCTCAGATTAAAATAATAGCTGATCTCTGCTGATGTGTGATGCTCCCACGCTTCTCCTCCTCCTTCCCCAAGGAAGGAGGACCAAGGACAACCACACACTGTTGAGGCTGCCCAGAGAGGTGGTGGAGTCTTCTTCTCTGGAGACATTCAAACCCCACCTGGAGACGTTCCTGTGGGACCTGCTCTGGGTGACCATCTCTGGCAGGGGGTTGGACTGGATGATCTCCAGAGGTCCCTTCCAACCCCATAGCATTCTGTCAGTCTGTGAGTGGGTTGAGCTAACTGAACAGGTACAATACTGCTTAGCACATGTTTATTCCAGGGCTAGGGAATGGAACCAGCCTGGCTTCCTACCAGGTGAGCTGCGAGGACACAAAACAGGAGAAAGAAGATGGAGAAAACCATGGGAAGAAGGCCATCTGCTTTTATTTCTTTGTTTAAAGTGCTGTTTTAGCATCACTGAGCCGTCAAATGGGCTCGGTTGTGTAATTAGGAGGTTGTAGAGAGGTGGGGGTCAGTCTCTTCTCCCGAGTCACAGGTGATGGGACAAGGAAATGGCCTCAAGTTGAACCAGGGAAGGTTCAGATTGGGTATTAGGAAAAATGCTTAACCTGAAAGGGTTTTGAAGCCTTGGCTGCCCAGGGCAGGGGTTGAGGCCCCATCCCTGGAGGGATTGAAAAGCCGGGTTGACACAGTGCTGAGAGACATGGGTTAGTGATGGGTTTTATCAGAGCTGGGCTGATGGTTGGACTGGATGATCTGAAAGGTCCCTTCCAACCCAGACAATTCTATGATTATCCCTGAATTTCCCAGTGGCACTCAGGGCATTGCCAGTTTGAGGAGAGTGAATGGGTTGGAAATACGTGGCCCAGGGCAAAGCTGAAAGGTGCATGAGAGGGTGCCCCTCTTTTGAGGGAGCACCAGTCCCTGGGTCAGACTAATTCTCCTGGAAGACTCCACCCTAAATTCTTCTGGAGTTGTACTGCAAAACTCTGCCCTGAATCCGTCTGTGTTTCCTCCCTCTTCCTGGGTTCTCTCTCACCACTCTGTTCTGGAAAAGTTTCAGGAAACTCGCATTGTGCCTTTTTCTGCAAGAGCATTTGAATCACACAGAAGTAGGGCAGGTGATAATTGCACTGCACATTGTGGTGCTGCTTAAATGTCAGCTGTTAATTAAAAGCCTCTCCTGAAAATGGGCCATTAATTAGGGCGAATGCAGCCTTTTTTTTTTTTTTTTTAACTTGTGGATTCTGCCTAACCAGTGAGTGAAAGCATTATTTCAGCCTCGGTATTGGAATTGTTTGGTTTTGTTTTGCTATTAGAATTGTTCATTTTTATTTGTCCGAGGTGTGTTTACGATTTCAAGATAAAACAGCTGAAAAAAATTACAACCCCCTGAACTTACTGTCTTTTCTTTTAAAGAGAGCTTGAAATAAGTGTTTTGACACAAGGATGTTGGCAGGCACAGAGATGGCGATGGGGAACGTGGCAGTATGGGGTCCAGATGTCTCCAGCAGTTGCACGGCCTCAGCAGGAAGGCTTACATGCTGTAGGCAGACCTTAAAATACAGCTCTGACCTGGGGAAACAGCCTCTTGTGGCACTTCACTGGTGTCTTTCTTTTCTTACCAAAATGGCACCGTCTGCCTGAATAATGTCACTCAGACACCAAAAGGTTTGCTAAATCAGTGCTAGCCAGTAAGGCGGGTGCTTCCTTTGCAACTTTTCTAAAGCACCGTGAATTATTAGGGAGAATCATATTATTGATAAAGGATCTAAAGATATATATATATAAATATATCCCAGCCTTGCAACTTCAGCGTCTTGCTTTTTGTCTCTTTGGCCTGGATTCAGCAAAGCAATTAAGCCCCGAACCAGTCCCATTGATTTCAGTGAGGCACCGGCACTTTGCGGGGTCAGGCCGGCTCTGTCTGTTCCTCCCTGCTCCCAGGCTGCTGAAGGTTTGGGAAGAGGAATTCCAGATGTTCTCAGCAGCTGTAACATGAAATTGGGGTAGATGTTGTCACGTTTCTGCCCTGATACCTATGGAGGAGGTCCATCTGCGAGAAGGGACCTTTGCTCTAGTGATGGTTTTTATCAGAGTTAAGTTGATGGTTGGACTAGATGGTCTTAAAGGTCCCTTCCAACCCAGACAGTTCTATGGTTCTGTGATAAACTCTGCAGGGGTCTGACTGAAAATTTCAGTCTTTCCCTGTAGCAGCATTCCCAATGGAATGGGGATGTCCCAAAGGTCACCAATGACTGCATTTATGGCAATTTCTTCATCAATGGAGCATCCAGATCTCTCCAGCTAAAGCAAAGACGAGACCTCAATCTCTTGAAGATCGCTTGAAATACACCCAGGGAGGAGAAGCCCCTGCACTGGAGGGGTCTTCATCCCACAGGGGGCCAGGAGGTGGCACAGACATCACATCAGCCTCAGTTTTGTGTCGTACATGGTTCTAGTCCCCCCTTTTCAGGTGAAGAGGTAGTAAGTGGTTCTGGGTGAAATGGAAAATGCTGTGATGCGAGATGGGATTGCTGCTAAAAGAAGAAGTGGGATATTTTTCGTTACCTTATGCCCCACTTCCACCTGCCTTTTCATCTCTTCTCCTCCTTCCTTTTCTGCTCATCACTGGTTTTTAGCTCGTAATACTTTTTCTAGTTCACACTTTACAGAGAAAGAGAAAAGGGCGAGAGGAGCTACAGGGCGTTTCTCTTTGAAAGCAGAGATGGGGTTTGTTTTTCTGAAGCCCACCTTGTGTGGGTGTATGGTTGCCACAGCAAAAGGGGGATAATGAGGTTCTCAACCAGGCAGAGGCAGAGCAGCCCCCTGGATCCTCCCACCCCACTTCCAGGGGAAAGCTGACCAGCTATGAACATACATTGTCACAGGCCACACTAACTGGGAACGCAAAGCATGTCAAAATACTAAAATGGGACAAGAGATCATTAATAAAAAGAAATTTCTGACTCTCACCAGAGTTTTCATTTTGTTAAATGCAGATAATTTAATAGCATTAAAGTAAAATAGTGCTAAACAACTGTTAATGGCTGCAATCATGTCTCTGAAGTAGTTAATTTAGGAATAAGTTCATTTCTACCCACACGTCAGTATTTTTTGGTATTGTAAAATGCTGTATGGGTCTGTATACATCTTTTTGTTTGTTGTAAAAAAAAAAAAGTTGAATATCTACGGCTCTTAAAACCTTTAAAGACTAACCTGGCCATGCACTTTTCCTGCATTGAAAGTGTAATCCCTTAGAGGCCTAATATTCTAACTCATAACATTGGTTTTTTCAGTGTCAAAGTGTTCTGCCTTTGTGGTCTAACTCAGAGGTAAACCAAATGCAGAGAGATTTGGAAGAAAAATAAACTTCTGGAGATTCCTGTTGTGTTACTGGGCCTTCCTGTGCTGACCGATTTTCCCCTGTCAAGAGATGTCAAACCGGACAAACAACATACACAATTTCAATTAACTGTTGGGAACAAATAATCATGTCAGCCTAAAATAACTCAGGAATCTGAATATCTGTGACTTCACATTGTTGTTTTCACTACCAGTGCAAGGCAAACCTTACTTGACTTGGGTCGGTGTGGCCAGGTGGCTGTTCCCAGCTGGCCTAGAGTCACTGGGATGCACTGGGCTTTGCATTCCCTCTGAATCCAGGGAGGTTCAGGTTAGATGTTAGGAGAAATTTTGCCCTGAAAGGTTTCTGAAGCCTTGGACTGGGCTGCCCAGGGCAGGGGTTGAGGCCCCATCCCTGGAGGGATTCAAAAGCCGGGTTGACACAGTGCTGAGAGACATGGGTTAGTGATGGGTTTTATCAGAGCTGGGCTGATGGTTGGACTGGATGATCTGAAAGGTCCCTTCAAACCCAGACAGTTCTGTGATTCTGTGACTGTGAAAGGTAACCAGGGGACAGCAGCCTGGAGTCAGCCTGAGCCAAGATCTGTGTGAGCTGTTGCTCCTGCTGGCCTTGGCCAAGCATCGTCTGCTTGTGCATTCAGACACCTTGATTTCAGGATGCTGCTGAGGAATCTACTGAAAAAATATGACCAGCCTGACAAGAAAGGGCATAAAGAAATGAGAAAATTGCTTCATCCATTTTATCATCTCTCTTTATTGCCTTTTAGATACAAGTGAATTAAGCAGGATTTGAAATATGATAAAGCCTGAATCTTCACACAATGCCTTTCTGTCTTTTTGGTGCTTAAATAACATGTACTTCCCAGTGATACACCAAGAAAAGGAATTCTACAACCTTTTAACTGCTGGATCGAGTGAATAAATCACAATGAACAATTTATTTAATGCAGACAAATTTATTTTTGTTTTCCTACAAAGGTGGTGGTGAGGCACCACATCATCAGTCCCAAAGGCATTTAGGATTGAGGTTGGTTTTCCCTCCACACTTGTTGGCCCAGCGTTACCAGGAGGCTGCTCTGGTCATAGAACTGTCTGGGTTGGAAGGGACCTTTAACATCACCGAGTGCAACCATCAACCCAACTCTGATAAAACCCATCACTAACCCATGTCTCTCAGCACTGTGTCAACCCGGCTTTTAAATCCCTCCAGGGATGGGGCCTCAACCCCTGCCCTGGGCAGCCCAGTCCAAGGCTTCACAACCCTTTCAGGGTAAACATTTTTCCTAATACCCAATCTGAACCTCCCCTGGTGCAACTTGAGGCCATTCCCTCTTGTCCCATCGCCTGTTCCTTGGGAGAAGAGACTGACCCCCGAGGTCCACAGAGCCATAACCCCATCTGCTTTAGCAGAAACTAGTGTTGCTGATCAGTTCAGTCAGGTGCAGAGACACTGGCCCTTCTTGGAAACTTTACTGTCTTTTTAAAAACAGAGTAAGTTTCGACAATAATGCACTGTGTCCGTTGCAATGACACAGCATACCCAAGGCAGACATCTGAGCTATCGTGACAGCTTTTTCAGCAGAATAAATATAACACATTCTGCTTTCTCCATTTCCCAGGTTGTTAATGTCTTTTTGACATTCCATCCACATTGCCCTGTGCTCTGACATCCCTTTCTGGATCCAGTCAGTCTGGGGCGTGGAGCCACACATACCTTACAGCAGTTCACGCCAGGGAAAACGTTGCTTTTTCCTACAGGCCATCAGATATGGGATACTAGCAGTGTTTCTGGTAAAGGCAGCTTTCCTCTGACACCAGATTACACACATGAGCCTGCGATACATCGTGGGATGGCAGGAATACCCTCCACCTGCGAGCAGAATGAGTTCAGAGAAGAAATGTGGTGTTGTAACATGGTCATCTGCCCAAGATCCTCAGGGCTCCCTGACACGCTTCCCCAGCTTTGGTAGCCATGGGATATGGGTGGCTTAAGGACTTCAGCTGCCTTTGCTGGCTCTCCCAGGCACCCCTTGATGATGTGGGAGCCTGCAACCCAGGAGCAGGGGAGTTTCCATCCCCTCCTAGTACTAACATTTACTCTTCTGAGGGGGCTGCTCCTCTCTTCTTGCCTTATAAAGTCAAGGCAGGAAGGAGCAAGGAGCAAGGCATTAATAACAATGGCAGGTTTATACAATGAAGACAGAAGGGAAGCATTAGGATAACAAAAAAGAGAAGGGGAAAGAAGATGGGTGAGGTGTCATGCACAGAGAGCTCACTTGGCTGCACCAAGAGAGGAGACAATCTGTTTGGTGGGTCCATGGTTTTGAGGTGAAGCAGAAGGATTCACCCAGAGAGGTGGGGGAGTCTCCATCTCTGGAGACATTGAAACCCCACCTGGACAAGCTCCTGTGGGACCTGCTGCAGGAGGACCTGCTCTGGCAGGGGGTTGGACTGGATGATCTCCAGAGGTCCCTTCCCACCCCATAGCATTCTGTCATTCTGTGATTCTGGTCTGTCCTGGCCTGAGAGTTCAAAATCCAGTGTGCAGTACAGAGTGCCATCGCCAGCACACTGTGTCACAGAGGGCCAAATGCTCCCTGGGGATAAAACCAAGCATTTTAAAAAACACCAGCATGGGCAGGGAATGTGTGATGGTGTAACCTAACCTGCAGTCCATACAGTGTGTGTACTGCGGTGACAACCACAGCGAGAGCTGCCCCCTGTCTCCCTTCAACCCAGTAACCCAGTGTCACCCTGCCCAGCAGATGTGTGCCTGTCTCACACTGGTATCACCCAATGCATGCTCCAGGAAATGTGTTTTCAGCTGTCTCACAGGAGACTCTTTCCCAGTCCCATGGTGGGAAGGCACCAGCTGGCCATGAGCTGCGTCCCCAAGGTGCTGAGTGGATGAGGTGACCGGCTGTGATTGATAGACAGCAGGGACAAACCGGTGCTGTATAACCCCAGTGAACCCTGCCTTTTATTAAGGACTTGCAACATGACCTCAACTGAACTGCCTCAGCCCAGCCTTGGCTTTTTCCTTCGTGATCCAGCTCCCAATGGTGCATCAGTGGTTTGAGCAGAAAAGGTGACCAATGATCCAATTTTCTAACATCTGGGGCACAACACCTGTATCTGTCCTTTTAAGTTGAGGTTTTCCAAGCTGCCACACTGAGACCACCTTTCCTGTGAGGGTGGTGAGAGCCTGGCCCAGGTTGCCCAGAGAAGCTGTGGCTGCCCCATCCCTGGAGGGGTTCAAGGCCAGGCTGGATGGGGCTTGGAGCAACCTGGTCTGGTGGGAGGTGTCCCTGCCCACGGCAAGGGGTGGGAATGGATGGGCTTTAAGGACCCTTCCAACTCTAACCATTATGTGATTCTACAATTCTATGACCAGACTCCTCTGTGTCTGGATTCAGTTAATGACCTTAGACTTCCACTAACCCACAGCAGCTACAGAGCACCCCTCAGGTTTATGGCCACTGTCTACCCATGGGACCACAATGTCTATGGCACCCATGTCTACCCGTGCTGCTACAAACCACTGCAGCAGCCCCATGGGCCTGACCCAACGCCGCCATCAAAATATTCAGGAACCTGCCTGGGAACAAATGGGAGAATGTAAAAAAAATGTTGACTGTGGGCAGGGTTTTGTGGGAGAACTGAGGAAAAAATATCCCGCGGTGTCAAAGACTGATGGTATTTTGGAATTGCTCATCATGAACTGCAGTTATTGCTCTGCTTGTCAGTGCCAGGGAATACTCTATTCCCTTCCACACCGTTACCAGGGAAATCAAATAGGAGGTTGCTACTATTTCGAGACTCAGAGTGAAAAACAGAAGGGCTGGTTTGGTGCGGCAAAGTGAATTTACAGGGAAACTCCAGGCCAGGCTGTTGAAACAGGCTGAGGAGGGCAGAGGGGTCTTTATTTTTCATGTCAAAAGCAGACTTGGGCTCTGACAGTTGAGCTCTCAGCCCTCACCTGCCTGCAGTGGGGAGTGAAAGAAGCTACAGGTGCAGACACTGTGCAATGAAGAACCTTGGTTAAAGGCATCGCACAGAGTTTAGCAGGAGGAGTGCTCTCCTGCTGTGCCTCGTTGGTAGCCCTCTGGCAGCCGCACACCGATGCGAGGGGGCTGCCAGGAGATGCTGCTCTTGGGGCCCGAGGATGGGCTGTGCCTGAAGTAAGAACCAGAGCTTCCAACAGGAATTTCTGCGACGTGACCCGAGAGCATTCCCTCCCCTCTCAGGGAAGCCAGGTTGTTTTTTCATCATGAACTGAAAGAAGCTCCAATGTATACAGATGCCGGAATCTGGAATTAAACAATGAGGATAAACGTGGAGAAGCAGAGTTATTTGCTGTACAGATTTGTTACACCAAGATTTATTACAGGAAGAGCAGTAGCAAGCAAAGCCCTCCCCCGAGTTACATTTTGATAACTTTATGGAGTTAATGACATGGTATTACATCCTGAAATTCACTTGCAGTTCCTCTGAGACTTCCTCTTGTGCTCCGCAATGGCACATGAAAAATGCCTCTGAGTCAGAGGAGCGGGCCATCTCCTGCCAGGGACTGCATCTTCATTGCACTGTATCAAATACCAGAAACCCTTGTGAGCTCACAGAATGACGAGGTGTTGGAAGGCACCTCTGGAGATCATCCATTCCAACCCCCTGCTGCAGCAGAGCCACCCAGAGCAGGTCCCACAGGAACGTGTCCAGGTGGGGTTTGAATGTCTCCAGAGATGGAGACTCCCCCACCTCTCTGGGCAGCCTCTGCCAGGGCTCTGACACCCTCACAGCAAAGAAGTTCCTCCTCATGTTGAGATGGAACACGAATAGAGAACAGGATGAGAATCAGGTGCAGCCAATTAACCCCTGGGAGCAGAACAGCCTCTCAGCAGAGCCCACCCCTGTCCCATCAGGGAAGCCCATATTGCTCCCACACCCTGGGGTGTCACCCTGCTGTCCCCTGAACTCTTCTCAGGGGTGACAGAAGTCATCTTCAAATGCTTCAAACCTCTGCTCTCCTCCTGCCTCTGCCTGCCTGCAGCTACAGATGAAACACAAGGGTTTGTGTCTGTCAGATTTGCTGTAAACACCATGAACTTTGATTTTTGTGAGAAATGCCACAAGGGGGAAGAATCGGATTATTCAGCAGGCAATGTTCCTTTAAAAGGTTTGTTTTGCTCAGTCAAGTGAAAAGCGAGATCGCTCTGCGTACCCTTTGCTGGGTGAAGGCAGGGAGGGGTAGAGGAGAAAGGACAGAGTCAAACAAATCTCTAAGACCTGAGGAAAACTCAGTCAAACTCCTCAGAGAAGCCTGGGTTTGTACCCAGAGTGGGAAAACTGAAGTTTTGCATCATATTGTTGGAAGAAAACCTGAAGAACTTCATCTGGCCCATGCAAGACCGTTCCCTTTCGAAAGCAGGAGATGGGCTCTTGGGCAGAGGGCTCTGGTTTAAGATTTCGTTCATCTGTTCAACAGAGGTTCAATAGGGGTCATCATTTGGGTGCTCTGAGACAGCATATTTTTTTTCCTGTTTCTGGCATGACATTTTCAGAGCTTTGCTACAGCACCTCTGCTGTGAGGACAGGCTGAGGGAGCTGGGGTTGTTCGTCCTGGAGAAGAGGAGGCTCCGGGGAGACCTTAGAGCCCCTTCCAGTGTCTGAAGGGGCTCCAGGNTATGGAGTGTGAATTGCTTTAAAATCACCTGGGATGTTCCCAAACTTTGGCCTGGGTGGTTTGATTATAAGAAGAGAAATGATTGATGCACGGAAATAGCACTCCCAGGGAACGAATAAACCAGTGCAGCCCCATCAGGAAGGCAGAGGGAATGTTTTCTCTCCTCAGGAAGTAATGGAAGCTGAGTTTGACTGCAAAACATGACAGAGGGTGTTTGTCCTAAGTTAGAAATCAATGGACTCCAGCTGTTCCCGTGGTCCTGGAAGGTTCACTTTTAGTGAAAAGGTATTTCTTCTTGCAGGAGCATTGCAGAGAACAGATTTTGCCCTCAGTGGCAATGTGGAAAGTCAAATTGGGTGGGACATAGCTTTCCAAGGCGAGAGGCTCTCTAAGGAGCCTTTACAATAAAAGAATTCAGATGCCAAATGAAGATTTTAGTCCAATTTCTACATTAGAAAACCAGCAGAATGAGACTCGCCACTTCTTTGGTGCTACAAGACATGATTTAGTAGCTCAGTGGGCAGTATTGGTGGTAGGAGGAGGGTTGGACTAGATGATCTTGTAGGTCCTTTCCACCCTCTGTTTCTATCATTCTATGATTCTCTTGGACAGGGGTTCAGCCTGTATTTCAAAGCTGTCTCAGGCTCACCAGGGAGCACCTTCTGCCACCAATCTATCACGCTGGAGCTGGAGAAGAACAGCTTCTGGCACGAGCCAGCCTAGCCTTAGGGTGCCATGTCTCGTTAAACATTGACTGATCTGACCAAGGAAGTATCTCACAAACCAGAACAGATGGATCACATGGGATTTTGGCTTCTCTGCCTTCCAGATCTGCTTCCTCTTTATCATCAAAGACAGTCTGCTGGTTCTCTAGTCTTCTGCCTCTGCCCGGAGGTTAAAGATGCTTGAAGTCCCTTTTGAAGAGGAGGAGGTGCCTCAGTGGTGGAAGGTTTGTTAGGGATCTGCCCTGTGTTCCGTGTGGACATGGCAACGAGCCTGTGTGATGGCGAGGAGGGAAAATTAGATGCAAATTGTTCACCCGGGCAATAAATCCAGCAGAACCCTCTTTACTGTTGGAGAAGTGTCCCACATGCAGCCTGTTTGGGTGGAAAATAAATGATTTCATGGTTTCTGGAGTTCCTTATTGCTGTCTATGCCAGTGTCTCCTGGGAAAAAATAAAAAATACTCAAAAAGCTAGTGAGAATTTTAAGCCAGGCTTGGAGGCAGCCATCAGAAGGGATCATGTCAGTCCTGGGAGTGAGCACAGCAGGAAGCAGTGTCAGAGATGTCTCCAGCTCACAGGCTCGAATAGTGCCAGCACTTGGGTGAAGGTAGCCAAGAAACACCCTGGGAGAAACCCACCTGTAGCATGGGCAGGGAAGGATCAAAGTCACTGGTCGCTGGCAATTATTCACACAGAGCGAATAAATCACTGTGTCAACAGGGGAGAAGAGAAGGGAAGTTGCAGTTCAGTCTTGGTTTCATATTCTTCTTTTTAAGAAATGTAAAGCCAGAATAATTTCTGGGGGAAAGTGGGAATATTCCTGAAATATTTCTGAGATTCCCTTTTACCCAGCATTTATTCACAGGATCCCCAGCGATAGGTTGGAGCTGTGAGTTCCCAGGAGCGCGAGGCCCACAACTAATTAAAAAGCAGAGTTTCACAAGCTTTATTGTCTTCTAATGGTGGTGCAACCGAAGGATTACATGGTCTCACCCCCAGGGCTGAATTTGGGTGCTGTGCATTCTGTGTTGAATGGTAAGAGCAAGCTCAGGGCATTGATGTGCATGGTAAAGCTATTAAAAGAATGGGAGCTCTCAGGTCCCTGAGAGAAAACCTTCAAAAAGGACCTTCAAAAAGGACACACTGTCAAAGCCAACTGTTCCACAACCCTCTCGGCACAAGCAGTGCAGGAGAGCCCATGCCTTAAAGCCAGCCCAGGTAGCATTGAAGTGCCTCTTTTAAAGTATATTTTTTCTCTTGCCAAAAAGCTCCATCAGTGCCTACTTGTGGTGTAAGTGCAAAAAGCAGATGCCTTTCTTCACAGAGGTTTGGCCCACATTCCAAAAATACTTAGGTGCCTAGTTCCCAAGGAAATCAATAGCAACCAAATGGCTAAATGTCCTGTCTGAAACATAAAAGAAGCAGAAAGAAATGGCTTCACTTCTGTCAGAACTGATGACAGAATTCTGCATAAACCTCCCCAGTGGAGACAAGATCAAAGAAGGATTGGCAAATTCTGCATGAACTCCATGAACAAATTCATGGTGTTCAGAAGTGCCCTCCTGAGAACATCCCAGCCCAGAAATGCTCTGGAATAGTTTCAAGCAAGTTGGGTTTCAGGCTATTAAATCTACCTTTTTGGCTTCACCCAGCTCAAAAAAAAATCATAAAACCCTCACATTTCCCTGAAGGAGTCTAAAAGAGAAGAGAGAGCCTCTCCTCCTACCCCTCTGGTAGGGAGGACACCTCCCACCAGCCCAGGTTGCTCCAAGCCCCATCCAACCTGGCCTTGAACCCCTCCAGGGATGGGGCAGCCACAGCTTCTCTGGGCAACCTGGGCCAGGCTCTCACCACCCTCACACCAAAGAGGTTCTTCCCCAAAAGAACCATCTCCCCTCTTTCAGTGTCAAACCTTTCTCCCTCCTCCTAGGGCTCCCCTCGCTCACCAAGAGTCCCTCCCCATCTCTCATTTAGGGTCTAGAAGATGCTTGAAGGTCTCCCCGGAGCCTTCTTGTCTCCAGACTGACCCCCCCCAACTCTCTCAGCCTGTCCTCCCAGCAGAGGGGCTCCAGCCCTCTCAGCATCTCTGTAGCCTGCTCTGGACCTGTTCCAACAGGTTCATGTTTCTCCTGTGCTGGAAATGAAAAATGAGTCAAAAATCCAGAGGAAACACCACCTTTGTGTTACTGTGTGTGTGTGTGTGTGTGTGGCCTTTTCTTCCCTGTGCAGCCACAGGGTAAGTGATGGACTGGGTACTGATGTGGATTATGGGTTGGTGGTGGGTTAGTGGTGGGTTTTGTCAGTGTTGGGTTGCTGGGACTGGTTGATCTGAAAGATCCCTTCCGTCCCAGGCCATACTATGATTCCATGATGGATTCTGTAATTCTATGAATAGCCAAAATTCAACTGTCCAGGGCTGAGGACCACTCTAAAGACTTAAAAGCAGCCTCACACCAT
>VXBJ01003799.1:61481-125094 GCA_013400055.1 Nycticryphes semicollaris
GCTGGGATGCAGAGTCTGGATAAAACCCCTGGGGGAAGCCGCAGCTCAGCTCTCCCTCGATGCAGGGCATTAGGGGTGTGTGTGTCTATATATATACTATATATAAATATATATATCCTATGGCATATACATGCAAGTCCACCCAACAGCAGGCAGTGCTGCAAACGCAGGCTGGTTAATTGTTAGTTAATTCCCTGCTACACTACTGTCCTTTTCCTCCCCCACAACAGTTAATAAACAAAAATACTCCAATGATACTTTAAAAATAGTTCTACTCTAAGAGCATATGGTTGTAATTACCGTCTTTATGGACAAATCTATTATTTTTCTTTCCTTCCATCTCCTCTGTGTTACAGGAAATGTGCCAGTTTTCAAGGATCTTGCTTCATGACTATTGGAAGGAAACCTCCAAAAAATGGGGTTTGTTTGACACAGGCTCCGGAGCCCCTCTCGAGAGTTGCCCCCAAAAACTGGGCTGGAGCAATTCTGAAGGAACTGCAGTCTCTAAGAGCTGTGGGCACTTCCTGGCTTCTTCACTTTCATTATTTCTCTCCATTACATTAATCTCTGGCATGTTTTCTTTCTCTCTTTCTCCTCCTGATTCCTCTCAGCCCAAGTCCAGCCTCCCTTTGCCTCCTCCCCATGACCTTCTCTGCCCTGTCCCTCTTTTCCCTGCAGCTTCCTCTCTGGTCCTTGTGCCATCCCTGAGGCTGGTCTGCTCCCCGTGTCCCTCTGTCACCCAGAGTTCCTTCCGCTTCCTCCTCCTGGCAGTCTGAAACCACCCTGTCTCCTTACCTTCCCTCTTCTGTCCTCCTTTCCATGGCTTCCTCTGTCACTGCCTTTTCCCCTTCCTAAGCCCCCATCCTTACCCTGTCCCCCAGCTCCATCCCCCTGTTCAGCTGCCCCCAGCGTCCCTTTCTATCTGCATTTATCTTCCCCGGGGGCTTTCATAGAATCACAGACTCATAGAATGGCCTGGGTGGGAAGGGACCTTTCAGATCTTCCAGTCCAACCACTGACAAACCCACCACTGACCCATGTCCCTCAGCACCACGTCTGCCCGGCTTTTGAATCCCTCCAGCGATGGGGACTCCACCACTGCCCTGGGCAGCCTCTGCCAAGGCTTCACAGCCCTTTCAGTAGAGAAATTGTTCCAAATATCCACTCTAAACCTCCCCTGGTGATAGAAAAGAACTCGCAGGGCTCCTCCTCTTGCTCCCTGTTGCCTCCATCCACCACCGGGGTCCCCCTCCAGCAGTGCCCCCATCACTCCCCCCTGACATTTGCTCATGCTCTTGTGGGGCTGGCACCGACAGGACAAGGGAGTTGCAGGAGGTCTGGATGGCTTTCTGGGGGGTGGGGTGGGGGGCTACTGCTGTGCCAGAGCAATGGCCACTGGCTGGAGGCGTTGGCAAGCAATTTCCCCCTCCCCGGGGGAGCCGCCACGGGAGCCAGCCTGGGCTCCAGCCCTGCTGCCAGGGGTTTGTTTGTAATGAAAACAGCCCTGCTGGATTCAGGGGAGCTGCCTCTTCCAAAAACCACATCAGATTTCAATATGAGCGGGGGAGAAGTGGCCAAAGTAACACAACCCACGAGGTGCCTTTGAACTGCTGGGCTTTTGGCGTGGGAGCGGCGGGTACAGTGTCACATTCAGCCACCAAACCAGTCCCGCTGCTGCTGCTGGGTCCTGCCTCCCACTGGGGAACCACTGTGGGAGTGCAATGCAAATGGTAATTAATGAATTATCACAACAGACATTGTATTTGTATTACTCTCTCCCAGCCAAGGGTTCGGGTCAGGCGCAGGACTCCCCTCTCTGCCCAGGGGATCAAGACTTTGTAGGTTAAATAAAATCACACCAAAGGGCACAGGATCCATGTCGTTGATTATTCCTCCTGGTAGAAATGACCCTGAGTATCAATCGACTGCTCCAGCTGGACAACATCGCTTATTTCACCACCTCCTGTCCTCTGGCCACCAAGGGAAAGCAGGCCAAGAACCCAAATCCTCTGCATTTTTAAATTGTGGTTGTTTCACTCAAAACTAACTGCAAAGCACTAGTGTGATCAAAGGCTAGACTTTAACTTGCCCTTTCACTGTTTTCACTACTCTGGAAATGCATTGTTTCACACCAAAAGGTGGCTGGGGGTCCTCCTGGGGCTGTTGTCCCAAAGGGGGACCCTGGGTTGGGGTGCCTGTGACAGCCCCCGGGTTTCCACCTCCTTCTGGTGGAAAAGCTTGTGCAAAAGGCATGTCAGTGCCCTGGCTGACTGGGGGAGAATTCTAGTTTTTCTTTCGATGGAGGATTTGGTATGCCCAGCTGCTCAGCGTGGGGCCCAACAGACCCCAGAGCCATTATGGGATACAGCTGGGAAGGGGCAAGGGGTGGGAAAGTGGGAAGAGAAGCCAGGTCAGGTGGCAGCGGGGCTCTCAGGCAGCCCAAACTCAGGGCAGTACCTATGGGGATAGAATCCTTTGTGGTTAATGCTTATTTCTGTTTCAGCCTGGAAAGGGCACCCCAGATAAACAAACAGGTCTCCTTGGAACAAGCCCTGGGATGCTTCTCCCCATGAACCCGGCTGGGCTTTGGTGGGCAGCCCCACAGGCCTGGTGTCACGCTGCCACCAGAAGGGACAGGGCTGGCCCTGCTGTGACACGCAGCAAACTGAGTCAGGGGACACCTCGGGGTTGGACAAGAGTCTTTATTTTTCCTCTGGGTGGGTTTTCAGCTGGATCCCTTCCCGGATCCCATGTGCCAGGGGTTGGGCACAGGCATTGGCACGGGGAACATGCAACCAGCAGCAGCCTCTGGCACCACGTCCCCGTGTCAGGTCCTTCCTCACAGACATGGCAGAGCTGTGCCCACAGGCGTGGAAACTGGCACAGACGTGATCCCTGTCCCGACGTGGCAGCGCCTCCCCGTCTGCCTGCCATTAGTGCATTTTTTAACTTTCGGTGGTCCCAGCCCTGGAGACCACCCTGAGCTCTTCATGGGATGAGTTTGGCAGCTGGGAGGGTTTTCGTGCCAGCTGGATGATGTTTGATGTATCAGCAGCCGTGCCTGGAACAGCGCCTGATCTTTTGGCTTCCTCTCCTGGTGACCTTCTCTTTCCTTCAACCGCTGCACGCTCCGGTGCCCCTCAGTCTGCCTGGTACCAGGGAGGCAGCAGGAGGACAGAAATCCTCCAAGGGTGTGTTATCTGCCCTTCCCACGAGTTGAGACACTACAAGGGTGTTTGTGAGGAGCAGCTTATGAGCAATGCAGCTCTCCTTGGACAATGTCCCCTGTGTCAAGCAGCAGGCCAGCAGGGTTTGACAGCTTTGGCTTGTCCGAGGTAACAGCCACGCAGTCACCCCGGCTCTGGGCCATCCAGAACCATCAATCAGAGCTCCTGTCCTTCCTTGGAGATGATCTACGTCCTTTGGCATGTGGCCCTGTGAATGTCTGTGTGGTTGTACACACCCTGCCCTGGCGATACAGCACTTTGGGTGTGCTCTCTATCATGCTCTCGTGCTGGAGCCACCTCTCAAGATCAAACCTATGTCCCACACTGCACGGACCAGAGCATAGTGCCCACCTCTTCACACACCACAAGGCACGGCTGCCCTCAGGCTGCTCCCTGCGGATGCAGCAGGTGCTGGTCTTGCACATGGGGCTGCAGACCCCTCATGGGCCACTTGCAGTGAGGAGTGGGACCCACCTGCTCTGCTGGGACCCCCAGGAATCTGATGTGAGATGATCCAGCTGGGCTTTACCCGCTCCCACAGTCCCTCCGGCACTGTGCATTGGGAATTACGTGCCTTCTTTCCTCTGGATAAATAGTTTGATTTCACCTTGGAGACCCCTTAACACCTGGAAGCTTATGGTGGACCATGGTCACTGAAGGTGCGGGGTGAAAGCTCCTGCAGAGAGGAGGCAGGAACCCAGCTCCATGGTCCTGCTCACAGGGAACAGAGAGCACAACCAGATCTCAGGGGACCATGGCTGCCTTTGGCACCTTTTACACCGGGCAGAAAGAGCGAAAGACCTTGAAGTAGACACAAATTCTGTATCAATGGGGATTGGTGCTTCTACTGCCTGTTTTGCTCTAGGTGACAGCCAGGCCCGAAATATCCAAGCTAATATATCATAGCAATATAATTTCATGTTGAGTCATGCCATGAAGGACAAATGAAAGATGTAGTCCTGCAGAAATATTTCATACCTCCAGAAGACTCTCAGACAGCCCTTGGTGACTATTTATAGCGGGTTGCACATCACTCTGCCGTGCTCCGAAATCCAGGGTCTGCTGTGGCAGAAGGATGGACAATCTGGAGCAAACTGTCCCTGCTCCTCGCTGGTAAAATACAGCGTTTATTGCGGCTCTTCTTCCACTGCTGTTGGTGACTTGCTTTTAAATACCACTCACTTGCTCTGCCAGAAAAGCAGGCAATTACTACTAGCAATGAGAATAAATTACGCTCCTGAAGTCATTTCCACCAAAGCAGAGACCCCTCCAGGGTGAGTCAGTGCAGCTCAGCTCTGCCTGGCTGTGCTCGGGTGTGAGCAGGGACAAAGTAAGAACGTGCTGGAGCACAGTAACTTGAAGGATTTGTCACAAATAACATGCTTCATTTCTTCTGTTTCACTTGAATGTTCCCTTCGCTGTCACCTTTTCCATCCTTTGGCTCTGGTTCAGTGAACTACTTGGGCAGAGGTTTAACTTCAGCAGTTAACCATGTGCTTACATGCTTTGCTCAGTCTGGTCATTAACTACCCGCTTCCTACCGCCCAGGAGGGCTCTGGATGAGGGTGAGCATCTGCCAACCTCACCTTTGGGGGGCTGTGAGGTTACCCCAGATGTTAGACCCAATGGACTTCTTTGAGAGTGTTGCAGTTGCTATTTCTGCTGGGAATGCATAGAATCTGCTCTGGTGAGACCTCACCTGGAGTCCTGTGGGCAGGTCTGGAGCCCTCAAGGTAGGAAGGACATGGACCTGATGGAGCGGGTCCAGAGGAGGGCCATGAAAACGATCAGGGGGTTGGAGCACCTTTGCTACAAGGACAGGCTGAGGGAGCTGGGGTTGTTCAGTCTGGAGAAGAGGAGGCTACAGGGAGACCTAAGAGCAGCTTCCAGTGTCTGAAGGGGCTACAGGAGAGATGGGGAGGGCCTGTTTACAAAGGCCTGCAGTGACAGGACGAGGGGCAATGGCTTCAAGCTGGAGAAGAGCAGATTTAGGTTGGATATTAGGAATAGGTTCTTTACTCTGAGCACTGGAAGAGGTTGCCCAGGGAGGTGGTTGAGGCCCCTTCCCTGGAGATATTCAAGGGGAGGCTGGAGGAGGCCCTGGGCAACCTGGTCTAGTTGGGGGTGTCCCTGCTGACTGCGGGGGGGTCGGACTGGATGACCCTAGAGGTCCCTTCTGGCCTGGACCGTTCTACAATTCTATGAATCATGGAATGGTTTGGGTGGGAAGGGACCTTAAAGCCCACCCAGTGCCACCCCCTGCCCTGGGCAGGGACACCTCCCACCAGACCAGGTTGCTCCAAGCCCCATCCATTGTGCTGTGTCACGGCATCAGTCTTGGCGTGTGGACACCTCATTGTTGAGATGGCAACTTTCTATGTCCTCCACACAAGCCTCTCTGAGAAGGGTTCTCCTGGGAGGGCAGGTTCCTGGAGTGAAAGCTGAGCAGAAAGCCACCTCTGCAGGGAGAACAGACTCATGTGGTGCCATTTGTCCTGCGAGGGGTTTTTGGCAGTGCAAAACATACATACCATGTCTCCAACGTCCAGCACGCCCCATGGAGAGAAAGCCAACGTGCTTTGCTTAAATCACACCCCTTTTTTTCCCCTGGATTTCACTCCACTTGGATAGAACCTTACAGAAACGCTGAAGGCATGGTTCTGTGGTTGGCTTTACTCCCCCCATCGCTTTGGCCAGGCCTGAGGTTGGTGTCACAGGAATGACTGCGTGCTTAGTGCTTTGTTCCTGGTTGTGCCACGAGGATGGAAAAGCTGTAACGACTGTTCCGTGATGCAGGTGCTATAAATAGAGCATATGGAAGGGGATGGTCTCTCCTGCATCATGTCCTAATCAATAACAACAAGCTGGCTCCAGTTATATTTTATTGTCTCTGATTGAGGCAAGTGTTTACCCTGAGGAACCGCCGTGACTCACAGCAGCCCTTTAAAGTCACAGAATTGTAGAATTGCCTGGGTTGGAAGGGACAAGAGGAAATGGCCTCAAGTTGTGCCAGCAGTGGTTCAGATGGGATATTAGGAGAATTTTTTGGCCTGAAAGGGCTATCAAGCCTTGGACTGGGCTGCCCAGGGCAGGGGTTGAGGCCCCATCCCTGGAGGGATTTAAAAGCCGGGTTGACACAGTGCTGAGAGACATGGGTTAGTGATGGGTTTTATCAGAGTTGGGTTGATGGTTGGACTCAATGATCTGAAAGGTCCCTTCCAACCCAGACAATTCTATTGTTCATGATTCTATGATTCTATCCTTGCTGGATGCACACAAACACAGGAATTCTTTGTATGGGTAAGGCTAGAGGTCCCAAGCACATAGGATCCTTCGAGTTCTTTTAACCAAGTAAATGAGAGAGAGGAAAAGCGAAAGGGAAGAGAGGAAGATGACAGGTCACAGCGATTTTCCCCAAAGCTGCACAGCAGGTGAGTGGTAATACCAGAAAAAAAACCCCAAGTTTCCTACTCCCTGCAGTTTTAGCTCTGGCTGCACCCCCTGGGCATCATGTTCTGTTTCCACAACAGTCTGAGCTGTGCTGCATCACACAGGGGATTGCTGGTGATACTCAGCTCTTAGGTGGCATGTGGCAGTTAACCAACAAGTTAATCAAGTGACAGAGATCTCAGATATCCATATGAGCTTGAGGAGAACCTTCACAGAACATGACCAGCCTGCAGACTTCAGATACTCAGAGCATGAGCAAATAAAATCCAAGTACTGTGTGCTGACCCTGAAGGAGAACTGGAGCCAGCAGAAGCACAGAGTTCCAGCTTTGAGCCATTTCTCCTCTTCAGAAATGATGAGAAACACTGAGAAAAGTGCACGTTCAATCTTTCTTTCCTAACAGGTTTAAAAGCCTGGCTAATGCTTTAAAAAACCAGCCAAACCAAAACAACCCCCCTTCAATTATATGCTGCAATATAGTAGGTACAGTGGTAGTTATTATCATTCCCTATTTCCCCTGGCAGCACTTGTGTCCCTGGTTTCCCTGGAGCACTCAGGGCTGTCTGGCAGGCAGTGAGGGTGACTGGCTGGGAGGGGGAAGGCAGGGAGGCAGAGCTCATTCCGTGTTCCAGGAGAGGATTCAGGTCTACCTGGAGGTGGCCTGCAACAACTAACAGACAGTATAAAAGGCCTTGTGTCTCCCTCAAGGGGAAAATAGACTGCTTATGTTTTCTTGCTTTATTTCAACTGCCAGGCAAGGAGAGAAACATGGGGAGAGAGACTGAGAGGCAGTGAGAGATGCAGGTAGCAGTAAAGACCAAATTATAAGGTAGCCTCAGAGATAAACCAGATTTGCGGACACAGTTCTCCTTTGGGGAGAGGGAACTCACTGCTGCCAAGGAGTTACAGACATCAGGAGCCAGGACCTCAAAATATCCATTAGTACATTATCAGCAGGCTGGATCCCAGAATAGCTTTGCCTTTGAGAAAGGTGAGGTTGACTTGCTCTTAGCGTGTACCTCTTGACTGTTGAGGTAATGGACTGTGACCGGGTCTGCAGAAAATGTGCATTATTGGGATGTACATTTTGCCAAAGTTGTTTTTTCCTCACTTGATAAGTCTCTGTGGTATTCAAGTCCCCAGAGCAAGCACAGACACTGAATTATACTTTTAGGAGGGATGCCCAGTGGTTATTCTGACATAAAATGTGAAGTCATGGTATCAAATCACTGCTTGCCCAGTGTGGGGGGGCTCTAAGATGCCTTGTGGGCATGAAGTGTGCTAAACTGCTGCAGACACCCTCCTTTCTCTCATTTTGCAGTAAAGTATCTTGTAATATTTGCCTGCACATGTGTAAGAAATGCTGGCTGTAGGACTGTTCTCGGTGTGACAAATGGCACTCCACTGTTCGGAGATGCCGGAGTTACAAATATTTCAGGCGTAGCATTTTCCAGCCATCATTCCCAGCTGATCCTGCCTGCAGTAGGAAATCTCAGTACAAGGACAAACAATTTTTTTTTGGGGTCTTTCTATCTCACCCATCAAATGCTGTTTGTGCCCATAAATCCTGATCAATGTCTGTTTGTGTCTGGTACAGCACAGCCCGAACCTCCCCTGGTGCCTCCAAAAGGTACCCAACTAGATTTGTGTTTCTCATGTTAAAATGCATGTCTCTGAGTGTTCTGATGATTTTAAACAATTAGCCAGGATTTAATTACCCTCCTGCTTTATTTTGTCTTACACTATTTCAAAGGGTGTCTTTTCCTGAACTCCATCTTGCTAATCCAAGAGAGCAGTTCACTTACTGAATCAGAGCTGTAAACTTAAACACTTCCTTACTGAAGCCAGGGATCAGAAGCACTAACTGGGATCGAGGTTTGGGTAACAGGATTCTGGGTATGGCCTTTGTGTGATTAATTCTCTCTTATATTTTACCAAACAAGAAAAGTAACACTTTTAAATGAGGCTGTGACACAAAATTTCATAGCAGTGTGTTTCAGAGCAGGGGCTACCCCACTTCCTACAGGCTGAACTTACATCCCTGCTTTTGGCTTCTTGAACTTGGGCTCCTTTCAACCCTGACTTTCCCTGCAGCAGGTGGCTCTTCATAGAAGAGCTGAGGACATTATTCCTCAGCAGGGTCCAGGATTGACTCCTTTCCGCCCGGGATCCTCCACTTCCAGAGGCAACAGGGCCAAGGGAGTGCTGGGGAAGCTGTGGTAGCACCGGGCTCACAGCGGGGAGCATCATCTGGCTGTCCCAAGAGCCACATCCCATGGAGGTCCCACCAGCAAGTGGTGTCAGGAGGGTGAATCCAGCCCTGTGGTTTGTCCACTGAATCACAGAATCACAGAGTATCAGGGATTGGAAGGGACCTTGAAAGCTCATCCAGTCCAATCCCCTGCCAGAGCAGGAACACCCAGAGCAGGTCACACAGGAACGTGTCCAGGAGGGTTTGGAATGTCTCCAGAGAAGGAGACTCCACAACCTCTCTGGGCAGCCTCTGCCAGTGTTCCCTCACCCTCACTGGGAAGAAGTTTTTCCTCATATTTCAGTGGAACCTCCTCTGTTCCAGCTTGTACCCATTGCCCCTTGTCCTGTCATTGCCTGTCACTGAGAAGAGCCTGGCTCCATCCTCCTGACACTCACCCTTTCCATATTCATAAACATTAGTGAGGTCACAAGCTCTGCAAGCCCAGCCACTGAACTTCTCACCACCAGGGCTACCTTTTACATATACATCTCAAGTGTGGCCTTCAGCTAGATTTTATATAGTTTTACTCTTTGTCTGACCCTGAGGAACTTCTAGTGTTTTCTACTTGTTGTTGGCAAAACTCCCCTGGACTTCAATGCAAGTTAAATTTGGCTGCAGAAAGAGACGTGTCATTTAGTCTGTGTGATGGTTTTTGGTCTCTCATTAGTGTTTGCTGCCCACGGCTATACAAGACAAAATGACAAGTTTCTAAAAGGGAAGATTAAGGTTCTGCCTTGTGTGTTTTCTGTCCACATGAGTGACAAATAGGGACAGTAACCTCACTGCCTCTGAGTGAACGTCTGGAGCCTCTTGAAAATCATCTTTCAGAGGCACCACATGAAGCTGCAGGGCTCACTAATGGGGATCAGGTGCTAATTCCATGAATAAGCTGTGCTGAAATGGTCCAGAGACAACCACAAAATGGTATGTGTTGGCTCAGCATCTCATCCACCCCAGCTCCAACACGTTGTGTGGATGCACCCAAGGGCGTCTGGAATCCCTGGTAGGAATTAACTCGGTGTCAGCAGAGTGGACCACAAAAAATCCTCTGCCCAGTTTGCAGCGGTGGTGGAAAGAGCTGGTGTTTGTCAGAATAAAAAAAGGGAGGGGATGGAGAGCAGTATGAAATGTGCTCCGTGTCATTCGATAACCCAGGGAGACCTTCTGATCCAAAACACATTGTTTACTCCTGCCCATTTGGAGAGGACAGGATGGTACTGGGGGCAGTTGCCAGGCATAGGTAGAGGCAAGGGAAAAATTCCCCTCTAAGGACACTTGAAAAGTTTGGGATCCTTTTCTTTAACTGGATAAAAAAAAAAGTTTTAATAAAAAGAATCAAGAATAAAAGCACATAAAGTGACCCAGACAGAGGAAGTGAGCCAGGAAGTTTCATTCAGTCTTTCTCCCAAGAGCAGGGGAAAGTGAAAGCAAAGCAGGTTAAAAATCGTACATTTTCACCACACACACAGCTGACCCGTGTTGCCACACCAACAGGCACCAATTTGGGCAGAAATGCAGGTTATGGATGGATATGACTTAAAGCAGCCTCCAGAGCTGTACGAGTCCGAGTGAGCAGGGCTCAGGTCCCGACCTCAGTCGCTGGGGATGCGAGAGGCGAGGGTTCCATCTCCTTCTCTACCCTGCAGTCACAGCTTGGCCAGGGAGGGAGGAAAAACAATAGCTGGCCTGAGGCTGAAACTTGGTTTGGAACCCGGGCTCCCCTGGGAGGTCTCTGGGATGAGGCAGTTCAGACCCTTTAAAACACAGGTCTCTCCGTGTCTCCGCTCTCCAGCTACAGAGTGGGAACAGCGGCATCGTGCTCCTTCCAAAAAACACCAGGGGGTCAGTCCATCAACGTGGACAGACACACATCCCTGTGACCAGGAACAGGAGAAACATTATCTTCAGAACAATTTAACTCGTGTTCCTATTTCTTGGGGTTTTTAGTTGTTTGGTTATTTGGGTTGTGGTTTTTACCTCCTTCCCCCAAAGCACACGATACTTCTGGCTGCTACCAAGGGCTTGGATGGCAGCAGCAGTTGGACTCCTGGAGAAGGTTACAGAATCACACAGTCACAGAATCACAGAATGCTATGGGGTTGGAAGGGACCTCTGGAGATCATCCAGTCCAAGCCCCTGCCAGAGCAGGGTCACCCACAGCAGGTCCCACAGGAACGTGTCCAGGTGGGGTTTGAATGTCTCCAGAGACGCAGACTCCCCCACCTCTCTGGGCAGCCTCTGCCAGGGCTCTGACACCCTCACAGCAAAGAAGTTCTTCCTCAGGTTGAGATGGAACTTCCCATGTTCCAGTTTGTGTCCATTCCCTCTTGTCCTGTCCCTGGGCACCACTGAAAACAGACTGGCCCCATCCTCCTGACACCCACCCTTGAAGTATTTCTGGGTGTTGATCAGATCCCCCTCAGCCTTCTCTTCTCCAGACTAAACAGACCCAAGTCCCTCAACCTTTCCTCATCAGAGAGATGCTCCAGGCCCCTCATCATCTTGGTGGTCCTCTGCTGTCCACTCTCCAGCAGTTCCCTGTACTTCTTGAACTGGGGAGCCCAGGTTACCCAAACACCAGAGGGTGAGGAGAGCAGAAGTGGTGCTTGACAAGTCTCACCTGCGACTCAGCCTTGCCCTCCCCTCCCGTGTTCCCCAAACTCCAGCCACTGAACCTATATCCCCTCCTGTTTCTCCACCAAGCAGCAGAAAGGGTTGAAAAAATGACCTCAGAGGGAATCTAGAACCACATTGCCAGCAATGTGCTGATCCTTTATTTGCCTCCTGTACCCTGATACAGCCCTGGAACTACTGCTCCCAGCGTGCAGTGTCACCTCTCCCTCAAAATGGAAGATTGGTTGCATAGGAATTAAAAATCTTGGTAAGAAAATAGCGATAATGATGGCTGTGGGAGCAATCATGATCAGATCTGGTATTGCTGCCCCCTGCAAAGTGCCTTTGAGGCACCGGGGGGTTCAGACGTCACCAGGTTCAGAGCCCAAAACCAGCTCCTGCCTTCACAGCGCAGGAGGAAAAAACCAAGGGGATGCAGGACTTTTTGACTGGGTTCTGCAGTGTGTACTGGTCTGTAAATCACACGGCAAGTGCCAGAAGCTGCAGTGTGATGTTATGTATGACCGGGCCTGAATCACCAGGTCCCTCTCACTTGCTGTTCTTCCAGTCTCTCCTACAAATGCCCACTCCCTTGTTTCGTTCTGGTTTTCGCAGGCCCCGCAGCCATCTGCGATTTGGCAGCTTCTGCTGAGTTAGAAGAACGTCGCAAGGAGAGGGGAGAGGTGTTTGGAGGGAAGAAGAGGAGAGGCAGGAACTTTTCCAGCCGCTCCTCTGGCAACAGCCACAGCCTTTTCCTCTCCTTAAAACCGCCGAGAAAGGGGGGTGGTGACTGTGGCTGCCCAGCACTTGATTAAAGACGTGTTTTTAACTGAGGAGAGTACGATATAATGTGAGGGCTGCAGGCGTCCAAGACCTTAATCAGAGGCAGGAGAATGAAGTATTGCAGATTTGGAACCTGCTGCGGGGAATCCGTTAACTCACCCTGACAGTCACAGGCCGGCGTGGGTTTGAGTCCCATACGCCTCCTGTGGGAACTTCAGCAATATCTTAGCAACTTCATCCACTGCCCTGATTAATACAAACTTGTTCTGGTGACAGTCTGCAAAGCTGCCAGTCGGCCTTTCCAGGGATATCCACTTTATCCCACAACCAGGACTAACACTCACCAGATTTTGCCAAAGCGTTAATCGGGAGATAATCGTTCATTGAAGAAGAGGATTCTGGTTGTCTCTGTTCAGGTCCTTCTTCCACGGCTCCTTTCCTTCATGTTCTTACAAAATCCAAGATAGGAAACGTTAGCTGAAAATTGATCTTAAACACACAGGGCACGATGCAGGACAGAAGAGGCTTCCAATGATTTCAGTGGATCTGGGGTTTGTGGAAGGGAGTTCCTGTTGTTTCCCTGCTGTGTCTGCGCAGTGACTGACATAACCTAAACACCCCTCAGCCAAGGGAAGTATTATTATAACCCTTGTTTTGCACGAGGGGAAGAAAAGCTGGGGCCCACAGAGCTGTGCAAGTGCCTCACTCACTCCTGCAGAAATAGCCAGGCACTGGGTCCCGTGTGAGATGTGTGTGTGTAAATGAGATGTGTGTAACACGTGGAGTTTCTCTCTGCAGCCATGCACAGGGCAAACTCCGTGGGAGGTACCAGGGCCGGCAGGTTAATTGGGGATTTGCTTTTGGATTTCAGGGAGGTTCCAGCAGCAATCAGACCAAACCAAAGCTCTGAATCTGACAACTCGTTTCCTCTCCAACTTTCGATAAATCCTGTTCAGACACAGTTTATGTTTGACCCCCGTGTGCCAAGTGAGTGAACTGACCCCAATCATCCCTAACTGGGGAAATCTTCAGTGGAATTCAAAGTCCTTTTCCTGCAGCCCATCTTTCTCCAAATCACAGGAAAATGTAGGCAAGAGAAAGTACAAAGATACTCAAAACTGACCAAAAGAGAAATGGGCCAGCACTGGAGGGCATCCTAGGAAAGAGAGGGTGGCTAACCCAGAACTGCACATGGAAGGGTGCACAAGCAGCATGGAGCTACTGAAATCACCACACGGCTGTTATCTTCCTTTCTGAAAGTTCCAAACTGCTTCCATCGTCCACTTTCCACTCCCCACCACAGAAACAAGAGGGTTTATTTCCCGGAGCCAAGCTCAAAGAGGCAGCTCAGTTGTAAAGCCCGTGGTGGGCCGACTGCAGATCACTCTGGCTGGAGATATGTTTTTATAGCAATTTTAAATTCTCCTCGGCCCTTTGTACATCTAGTTCAGCTCCTGGCTGCCTTTCAATAAGACAGTGAGGAATTCTTCGCTTTCTGTCCAAACGGCTGTGAAATTTTGCTGTAAAATGAATTAAAACTTCAGAAACGCATCCAAGAGGTGTTTGAGAGGAAGACGGGCTCTTGCACAGAAGAGGCAAAGCTTTCCCCGTGCTACGAAAGGGAGAAAAAACCAAAACTCCATAAAAGTATTCAGCCCCGAAGTGGCTGCTTTAGTGCTTGTTGCAGAAAGACCACAAAAGGCATCTTTTCTCTGGCTTCTGGGCTGGAAACGTGGTGTGTGCTGAAGGTCTGGAGGCTGCAGGAGAGGAGCTGGGAGGTGCAGAGAAGCTCCCGGGCAGACGTTTTTCACCAGGTCCCTTTCTCTTCTGCTTGGGTGGCTGCATCTGCAGCTCCCAATGGAGGGAGAGGGAAGGAAGGAGTAAAACTACAGGGAAGAGAAATGGAAGTTCAGCTTCTACCTAGAAGCCAGAGGATTTTTTTTTCCTGTCTCTATTTCCACTCTCATTTCTTAATTTTTTTTCTTTTTTTTTTTTTTTCCCCTCCTGCAGTCCTAGAGGCAAAACCAGGCTCAGGGCTGTAAGCTGGGCTTACAATATTTGGAAGCACAAGGTGACATGCATAAACACGTTTTTTTGTCATTAAAAGATTTGATTGCATTTACCTGTCCGAAAATGGGCTTTCCAAAACTGCTGGATCCCATTGAGTCACACGCTGGATTTAAAGAAAAGTATTTAAATACCATTCTTTTGGAGGATCCTCTTTACATACAACAGGAGACATCGCTTGTCTGTAGGTACTACGGGTCTGACTGTGGAACTCTTCTATGCAGAAAATAGTGTCTTGCAGCAAAACCACCTGCCTGGGACACTGTGGGACCTCCTGGAGGAAAAGTTGCTAAGATGTGTCAGAAATATAGATATATATAAACATATCCACACACACACAGATGTGACAGTGAATGAACCAGCTTGCAAACCTCATGCCTCCTTTGGTAGCCAGCTACTGCTCTGAGTAGACATCCTGGTTTCAGAAGAACTCCCTGTGTAACTTCCTACCAGCAATAGCTGGGGGAGCTCAGCTGCCTTCCAGTGATTTAAAAATAGGTAAATAAATAAATAAAGAAATCCCAAGCTCCCCAAACAATCAGAATATCTTCATGGAAACTAGAAGGGTTTTGCCAAGAAACAAGCAGACCATAGGTAGCAGACCATATCTGTGGGGCACTTCGATCAGTAACATCTTAAGCAGCTCTACATCAGAGTATCATCTGACCTGTTGCAGTTACCTCGTGGTATCGAAATGATATAGAAGTAAAACTCAGATCTGTGCCCCCATGCCAGCTGGCAGTGTCATGTTTTCATATATGAACATACAGAGTTCATACATGACTGCGATTTTCTTTAACGAAAGTCCTTTCCTACTGTGAATATGATTTGGTGATGCCAGAGGTTCTTCCAGCTGCAGTAAAACAACTTTTTGGGGGGAATTTGAGGGGCAGGGGCAGTGTCATGCCTCCAGTTGGAGGGGCAACCGAAACCAGCCTCCTTGGCATTAGGATCCCTGTGACACGAGGTCAGGTTAGTAGAAGTCTATGCTCCCGCTGAGACCAAATATTGAAGAACCTCTGGCTTTCCTGGGGTGCCTAGCCAAAATTAGCTCCCCCCATGTCACACTGGGATCACATCTCCTCTGTCACAAAGGGGAACACTGTGTCATGCAATAGAGCAGTATATTTTGGGCTCACACATTAGATAATCTAATTTAAAATTGTGTGAAGTATGGACTTTTCTCTACAGAGGCTTTTTTTCAATGACACTTGGCCACACACACACTCACACACACGCACCACTAGAAGGAATCAAACTCTGGAGCCTTAAACAAAACTGTAGACTGTGGTTACTGGAAAACAAGGCATAAACCAGCAGCCTCTGGGTATGTACTAGGAAATCTATACAACAAACACTAATGGGCACATTGCACTCACTTTTTGCCCCCACTTCTGTTTTCCCTCAGAGTAGTAAGGGATGTACCACTACATGACCTGGATCTGACCCAGCACCAGGAGGTGCCTCATCCTAAGAGAGGTTGTGCTTCTCCTTTGCTTCCCGGCCATCCTCAGAGCAGGGCATCCCTCTGCAACACAGCGTAAGACTGTCATTTTGTCCCAGTGTGCTAAAAACCATCCATCCCTCTGGAAAAGGCCGTAGGGTGGTATTTTTGTCCCAGTGAGGTGACAAACATCCTGTACTGAGGACTGAAGTTGCTTGTAGTGCAGCCACGATGCTTGGCCCAACCGGTGGAGCTGAGGGAGAGCCTGACTCTCCTTGAACTGAAGCACAAGGTCGGTTCACGTTCATTTTCCAGGAACGCTCCCGTTTCAGCAGTGTGATGGAGCGTGCCCCAGTGCAGCGCTGGGAATCCAGCTTGGGTGGAACAGACAGTGTGTTGTGCATTCCACAATGTCCGTGCTGTGAGAACCACCAGGGACCTGCTGATAAAACCAACTGCTGCCACGGAGAGGATAAACCAATGGAACCTGAGCTTTCTTCAGCAACCACCATAGCGTCCAACACGGGATGGGGAAGGGCTGGCGTTAATCTGACATTGCTAACACCAGCCTTTCAGTACCTCATGCTCTTTCGGGCTCACAGAGCAGGAAAACCATATGTACAAATTGCTAATTGCACAAAAGGCAGTGCATTACTGAAGTTCTGGGTGGTATGAAGCAAACAGCACAGAGGGATCTCCTGTTAGAAGCAAAGAACCGGCCACAACATTTACCACAAGTTTGCACCCTCCTCTTTGAGCCCTCTGTTCTCTTTCTGATTATTATTTGCACACCTTCAATTTGATCACATAGAAATCAGAGAAACACAAGGTTGGAAAGGACCTACAAGATCATCCAGTCCAATCCTCCTCCTATCACCAATACTGCCCACTCAGCTACTAAATCATGTCTCGTAGCACCTCATCCAGACACTTCTTGAACACCACCAGGGACAGTGACTTTACCACCTCTCGGGGCAGGCTGTTCCAGTGCCTGACCACTCCTTGGGAGAACAAGTTTTTCCTGATATATGATCTAAATCTCCCCTGGCACAACTTTTGGCCATTCCCCTGAGTCCCATCATCAGTTATCTGGGAGAAGAGGCCGACCCCCTCCTCTTCACAACCTCCCTTCAGGAAGTTCTAGAGTGGGATGTGGTCTCCCCTGAGTCTCCTCCAGACTAAACAACCCCAGCTCCCTCAGCCCTTCCTCACAAGACTTGTGCTCCAGGAGGGTTCAATCTCTCTTACCCCATGGGCACCCAAATACAATATTTTCCAGAGTAACAGGGATAGCAAGGCCCTTTGGTACCAGCTCCTGTAGCCAGATGGCAACTGCATCAGCCATACACACACCAGAAACACCTCCTGCCAAGGCAAGGACCTCGCACAACAGAGAAGGTGCAAGGGAGAGGGGGTGGAAGCAAACCTCAAAAGCAGACAGACCAACATTTAAAAACCCCACAAATTCTGTACAATGTATGCCACTAACAGACCATGAAGGAAGTGCGTTTTCAGTGATGCAAAACAGCAGATCAAGATCTAGGATATTCATAAAGTGGCAACACTGACATCAGCGCTTCGTAGAACAGGCTGCCCCAAAAATATTTTGAGTGCAGTACACAGCCTAAAAACCCTGTGATATGGCACATACAGATAGAACCATAGAACTGTCTGGGTTGGAAGGGACCTTTCAGATCATCGAGTCCAACCATCAACCCAACTCTGATAAAACCCATCACTAACCCTTGTCTCTCAGCACTGTGTCAACCCAGCTTTTAAATCCCTCCAGGGATGGGGCCTCACCCCTGCCCTGAGCAGCCCAGTCCAAAGGCTTCACAACCCTTTCAGGGTAAACATTTTTCCTAATCTCCAATCTGAACCTCCCCTGGTGCAATTTGAAGCCATTTCCTCCTGTCCTGTCAGCTGTCACTTGGGAGAAGAGACTGACCCCCACCTCTCTACAACGTCCTTTCAGGAGAACAATGGCAATAAACCCCACAGAAATATACACCCCCTGGGAACCGAGGAGGAGTGGAAAGGCCGTTGGCAACAAGCAAGGGGTTTTGAATTACTGCATCTGGGAGCAAACCCCTCCTGCCTTCTGGTTCCACGAGGACATACGCAACCAGAGACACCACCACGGCTCAGTCCAACAGGGAGCATCAGCAGTGGAAGGGCTAGAGCTGCACATCACAGAGCTCCAAGCCAAAGAAATTCTTTACAGAGCAGCAGTGTGGGAATTGCATAAGTTCTTGTGTGCAAGGAAATCTAGGCTTGGTCCAAAAATAACAGCAGTCTAAGGGAAAGGGCCTGCCTGCTGGGGTGCTGTAGGTCTTTGTGAAAATGCTGTGGAAGCCATTTGGATACAGAATCCCTATTTACAGAAACATTTATTTTTTTTTTAAATGGACAACTGGAGAAATAAATTAGTGCTCTGAATTCTCTGGAAAATTCTGTTACAGTGATTGCCAGTTCTTTGCTATATATCAGAGGTAACTCCCTCACAGCATGGGCAATAGCAAAAGGCAATTGCGGTGGTGATGGAGAACAAGCAACATTCATCCCTTCAGCAATGTTTTAAAGATACATAAGAAGAGCATCACTAACACTGGAAAGGTAAAATGTCTAGTGGAAATATACTCTCAGTTGCAGGAATGATATCCAGGGGTTTTAAAGGAGTTTTTTTTTCCCTTTACTCCTTCTGCCCCTGAGCCAGACAGGTTTCCAGCCTCAGGTGGACGTTGCCTGCTCCATTGTCCATGTAGAAAAGGTCTAACTGACTCTTCTCTCTGTGCCCCTGCCTGGCCACACTGCTCCCTGAAAGGGTCTCAGGCAAAGGGTATGGTTCCATCTCGCAGCATGAGGGAGAACAATGCTTTCTCTCCACCAAGTACCAGTTTCCTCTCTCAACTGATCCCTAGTGACATCCCCATCTCAAACGGCAGCAAACTCTCTGTGTGCTGGGGGCTGGAAAACTCCTTCTGCATCGATTTCAGTCCTGCAATGAAGAGAGTCTTCGACTTGTTCAGAGCACAAGTCAGCAGAATTTACAGCTGCATTCAGATGGCATCTGGAGGAATAATAGTAAGTCCCACGGAGCTCTCCCCTGGCTATTGCAAATCAGTGCAATAAAGCCATTTCTGGGGTCCAGTAATCCCAGCTCTGGGAACTAAACATCACCGGAATTCACTGGCCCTGCTACAGGTAAAGAGAATATTTAACAGTGTCAGTGGTGATTTTCTGACACTGGTATGTCCAACTAGCCACCTGCAGAGCAAAACCACCGGTTGTGATGCTCTGGGGTCTCAGAACCAATGTCTTTAATTAGACGGACACAGAAAATCTTGACAAAATGGACTTGTCCTTGACCTTATTAGTTTATTTCAAAAACCTTCTGCTCATTAAACTTACATACATCAGGGAATGTTGTAAGTATTTGATCCTTTCTCTGTTATTCAACAATGTGACTTATGTCAAAGGCAATCAAAGAAAATGAAGGGAACTAAGGAAACTCCTTCACTGACGAATCAGGGGAAACACTTTCACAGTCACAGATTTCAAACAGAAGTGCACCTCCGTTCTGCAGAATAAAGCTGCTTGACTTTACCATGAAGGTAATTTAAACAAGTTTTACTGCAGTCAACACTGACTGCAATTAAGAGCCTTTTTACGATTCTCTCATATTACCCTTTCCTCAGCCTTAGGCATTTAAAGCTGCTCAGCGACACAGGCATTGGAAAGGTCAATTTGCAAGGCATTTTGGTTTGCTAATTTCCACCCTTAGCTTGAGTCTTAAAGCCAAGTTCCAAATTCTCTATGAATCATCTCTAATTTTTCTGGTCCTAAGGAAGCTAATGGAGTGCAATCTCTAAAGTAGGGCAAAGAGGGAAATGTATAGTACCCTTGATTTTTCACTCAAGCCCGCAGATTTTTTGTCTCTATCCAAACTGTATAAATTTCTTCAAGATTTTCCGTCCTCTTATCTTTTCCAGCAATAACTTTGCAATAATGTCTGAATTAATTTTGATCTCTTGGAAGCCTTCTCGTGGTGTAGTGGGATTTTCCCCCAGGTGACACCCAGGAAGGACCAGGAATTGAGACTGGGCACATTACTCTGAGTGTGTTTTTGCTGGGCAGGCAGCAGTGGGAAGGAGGGATTTGTGGCTTTAATGCCTGCTCTGGTTCTGGGGTGCCTGAAGAGTTACTGCTGCTACCGTACAGACCACATCACTCAGAACACACGGCCTCCTGCTTTCTCCCTCTGCAAATCTGAAGTTGTGCAGAGGGAAGAAGAATAAGGCTCTAAAAGGAAGGGAAAAGGTGTAGCTTCTCAGCATGACTGGAGTAGGACAATAGATCACTATCGATTAGACTAAGCACAACTAGTTTTCCCCATATTCCCACACATACAATTCACCAGGACAAAAGCCTACACTCTCTCCAAAACCCTTTTTCACATTCACATAAGAGGATGGTGGGGTGATTTCTGAAATTCCTTTGAAGGTGCTACGTTTCTCCAGGAGAAGAAGAGAAGTTGTGAGACGAGATCAGGCTGATGTTGAAGAAGTGCCTCCTCCCTCCTTCTCACCCAGACACGCTGTTTGAAGGCAACGTTTGCCATCACCACCTCACTACCCACCCAGCAACAGCCTACAGAAGGGCGAGAAAACTCCAGGAGGAAGGACCCCATCTTTCTGAGAGTTCAGCCAGAGCCTGGGTAGGACCCATGCTTCCCCCACGCTGCGGGAAGGAACACCATTCAGATGGCCCCTAACTCCAAGCCAAGCGATGGCAAGAACATACCCCCAACGCCACGTGTGGGGGATTGCGGGCACCGCTCTGGTGATACCTCAAGGAGGTATTTCTGTAGGAGGTGCAGCTTGTTGCCAGAGTGCAAGAAAAGTTGTCACCGAGGGCCAGGAGTCAGCCTGGGAGCAGTGAATGAGTGAGGGGCACAGGCACCTCGGTCTGGGAGAAGAGCAAACACCAGAAGGAGCGTGGCTGCAGCAGAGGGGCCAGCAGTGGTCCTTGTTCTCCTGCCTGCGGCGAAAGCAAACAAGTCCATCGCTAGTGGACTTTGCCAAAGCTCAAAGTATAATGCTAGAAGGAAAAATAAGTTTTACAGAACTGAGAATATACAACCCTTTTTTTTTCCCCCTTCATCAATTGTATGTTACACTAGTTGGAGCTACCAAAGTGTTTACAGTATGCTATATATATATATATATCTCTAATGGCACATTTAAGCTTTTTAAAGGGATTGGAACGTTTCAGGAATGCCTCTGTGCTGAAAAAGGCTAATGTATTACAAATCATATAATATTTTAATTCAAAAAAATACGTTTGGGTATTTTGCCCTAGCATGGGAAGGGTTAGGAAACTGAAGGAGGAGGCTGTGAAGCACGACTGACGCGTCAGTCGACCTCGTCTGCTTCAGTTACGCGTTGTGCAAGGCATCATCGCTGCCATCAGTCACAAAAATGCATATTTAGTTTTGTACATTAAATCCTACACTTGTGAGCCTATGTAAAAGATATATAAAATATAAATGTCATCGGGACCATATATTTCAAACTCTTCAAAATAAACACAAAGTATATATATTTAAGTAGGCATATAGGTTGTAATTTCGATGTCAACACTAGCACAGTTTGTCTCTTCTAAATACAGACCTGTATACTTCCTAGCCCAACACATGCACCTACGGACACAGGACCATGCACACAGCTTTACCCTCTGCTAGTCGCAGGAGAGTCAGAATATACAGCACTATACATTGGTTCAACTCAAAACTGATTGGCAAATTAAGGAAGATGCCATCCAAAGGAAATTCCCAGTGAACTATTATCAAAAAAAAAAAAAAACCCCAAAAAAACCCCCCAACCAAAACCCAAACCAACAAAAAAACTGGAGGAAACCAGGGGTATAGTTACTTCATCTCAATAAAAACACTGAAGACCGTGGTGATGATGACCTAAGATTCAAAACGCTTTGTCGGGCGTGTGGAGGGGGTCCCTCTTGGAGAAGACCTGGTTGCTGTGACACATCCCGGACACAGTCACAAAGAGAAAGGAGAGCTTTCACACCACCGTCCATCCAGCCCGGCCCCGGGTTCAGACGGCCGAGGGCTCTGAGCGAAAGGAGCCGGAGCAGTCGTACGCCGTTCTTCTCACCGCCGGCGGTGCCGAGGGGGATCGGGACGCCCATCGGGAAGGTAAGCGGCGGTTCGCTGGCCGAGCCGGCCGGGAGAAGCCCTTCCCACTGGAACCTTTGGCTGGCAGGGAAATCTAGAACACAAAGGCAATTCCTCGCTTTAAGCAGCGGTGGATATGGCGAATGCAGAGGGAAGGGAGGCAGGCGTTGGGGCTGAGCTCCCAGCAGGCACTCCACAGCTATTCATGGGGCTCAGCAATGCTCAGAATGCAAAAGAACAGCTATTTCTATCCATTTCTATCTTTAGGGGCTCTCCCATCGGCTGCAGTTTAAAATATATGGAGACAAGGGCCAGGCACAGGGAAAGGTATAAAACGTTAACGCAGGCCAAAACCAACACTCACTTCCCATTTCCTTTTTGGAAGTGTGGTTTTGGGGTTTTTGTTGTCAATGAGCACTCTATACTGTTGTGACGGTGGAGCTCGGAACAGCATCTGACATTCCTGGGGTATGATCTGTACGCTCTTCAGGTGTTTCTCCACAGATCCCATTTCAGCAGCCACGTCTCGCTCAGAGCTCTGTCCCCATGAGGGCAACGTGAAGCTCTTTACACCGGGTAGTTCAGAGAGGTTATGGATCATAGAGTCACAGAGTGGTCTGGGCCAGAAGGGACCTCTAGGGTCATCTAGTCTGACCCCCCCGCAGTCAGCAGGGACACCCTCAACTAGACCAGGTTGCCCAGGGCCTCCTCCAGCCTCCCCTTGAATATCTCCAGGGAAGGGGCCTCAACCACCTCCCTGGGCAACCTGTTCCAGTGCTCCACCACCCTCAGAGTAAAGAACCTATTCCTAATATCCAACCTAAATCTGCTCTTCTCCAGCTTGAAGCCATTGCCCCTCGTCCTGTCCCTGCAGCCCTTTGTAAAGAGATCAGTGCAGTGACACACACGTCCACGTGCAGAGCCTTCTGTACACAGGGAAACCAACAGGCTTTGAACGTGGCTACTGAGATATCAGTTTGAAACAAAGAAAAATAAAGAAAATAAGCCAAAGGCCTCATGCCACGTGTAGTTCTTTATATCTTTGTGATGTCAATGTTGCTGGACTGAAACTGGTGTCCCCCCCTGTCAGGCAGTACTCTACACTTGGGTAGAAGTGACAACAGAAATTGTGAGCCTAAGGATTAAAAAAATAATAATCCAGTTGGCTTAGTAATGTTTTTTCTGGGCTTACATCAACATAAACTCAGTCGTTACCTGGTCATTATTTCTTCCCTACATATTCACTGAGGAAAAATTGTTTCCCTATTAAAATTTCGTTGGATGGAAAAGAAATCAGAAGGTTAATATTATTTTTTCCCTTTCTGTGCTACATTAAAGACGTGTGTGCTGAGCTAGATGCTGCATTGCTGCAAGGCTGGCAGAAGGACACGCAGAAGGAAATCCGCATGGTCAGATTCTCAGCTGTTTAAAATCCACCCAGCTCCACCCGGCTGTGGGTTTGTGAGGGTTCAAAGCGCAGCAGCTGAACCCACTGAGGTTTCTCAGCCCTGAACGCATTTGCCTTCTCTTTTCTGAGACACTAAGGGGCACAGCTCTTTCTGTTCGTTGGCCAAGGAGCTCTTCAGGAAAAATGATTTCTCTGTCTTTGTGGCCTTTTACAGAACCTGCACCTCGGAGCCTGTTCTCCAAACCAGCCGCTTCTCCTTTCATTAAGAAAGAATGTTGGCAAAAACAATATTTCCAAACTTCTGCAAATAAAGTGCAGCCAAATATAAGTTAATTAGTCACGCCATACTCTTCTGTTTCTGTGAGCCTGTGCTTATGTACATATAGTAGGAGCCCGGACCTGAGGGGAGGTCGCTTTATTACTGGAAACTTTTATGGAGCTACAGTTCCCCTTCTGAGAGGCAGTTCCAAGGCAATCCCAAACCAAGCAGCCCCCTGGATGCTGAGGAATGCTGTCCGAGCCCTCATGGAGTTTGACATGTCCAAGTGTGCTTAAGCCTTTTGGGAATGCTTATGAAAGAACTCGTCAGCTAAAGGAGGAAGGGAGGGAGTTGAAACCCGATGGCAGCTCTCACTAGTTCGGTCCTCGACTAAGGGCTTAAAACCCAGCCTTGCACAGCAGCAGCAGAGGTTAAAATCTGGCACATCTTCACTGGTCACTTACTTACACGCTTCTGCCCTCCCCTATTACTGTGTTCTCCTCCCTGCTGTCCCTCCTCTATTGCTTTCAGAGGAAACACTCTTGATTCACCCAGATCCTGGCCCAAAGTGTCTATTTTTACATAATTATATACAATATCATGTTAGCCTGCCTCATTTAGAACCCGAAGCTTGGTATGAAACAGAGTCATTTTGCTCTTGCCGTTCTTATGAACCTTACCTCTGGTAACTTCTGTCTCTCTTTTCCTTGCTTGAGCTGCTGCCCGATACGCCTGGCTGAATTCCTCGGAAATTCTTGCTTCCCTTGCTCAATCTGGAGCATTTCTAAACACTGACTCCATGTCTCACAGCCCCCGGCGGTGAACTCAGGATTTGCCCGTGTCCACTTATCCTTGCAGCATTTTGCATTGCACGGGGAAGTCACCGTTGATTTCTCGTAGTTTTTCAGCAGCTTCTCGACAACCCCGTAGTTCGACCTCGCGTCGGCTGAACGTGGGCGACCAGATAAATCGCTCGGTCTCCAGTCGTGCTCGTGAAGCCTGTGCCTGCAGCCACTCGCATTTGGAAGCCCATTCATTTGCTTTGGTTGCCCGGCCGGCCCGGCGGCTTTGCTGGGGTTCCCGCTTTCTCTCTCCTTGGCTGCAGAGAGTTTGGTGTTTGAAAGGCAAGGTGTACTTAGAGCGTCCGTCCCGCCAGCAGCAGGGTCACAGCGTGGGCCGCAGGCTCTGCCACCTCCTGAGGCCGTTCCGGGCACCTGGCTTTCGAGCAAAGCGTCCTTCCGTTTATCCGTGTGAAATACCGTCCGGTTGAACTCGTCAATCTTTGCTGCTAAGGTTTCATTTCTTTGGGGCTTTCCTGGAGTATACCCAGGGCCTTCCAAAAGAGCGTTGTGCGGGGCGGCAGGGGCACAGAAGTCCTTACCGTCATAAGGGCCGCTGTGAGACGCGGGGTTTTGTTTCTGGTGCATCTTGGTGCTTTGGGCCATATTTCCATCTGAACAACTCTTTTGGGCTGACAGTGGGGAAGGGCCACTTTGACTGTCTTTTCCAAGTTTGCCCACATCAAACGCCCACGTGTTGTGGCAGAAACTTGTCGGTCCATTGCACTGGCTTCTAGTCCCTGGTGTTGAAGCAGTTACCATCACGGGACATTTCACAGCCTGCCCTTCCTTTGCACAGGCTTCCTTCTGGTTTAGAGGTGAAGGATTCAGCAGTCTCCTTCCACTCCAACAGTCCTGAGCCTTGCAACTGCTTTGGGTGCCTGGGTCTCGTCTTGGTGCTTCAGAAAGCTGCACCACTGCAGAAAGGGAGTTGGTCAGGTGCCGGGAGGTGCTTCGTGGAGGAACCGGTGGAGCTTCTTTCTTTTGCCAAGGTGTGAAGTCCGTTCCTCTGTCACCAGTAAGACTACCATAAGAAATGTCCTGCAAAGCTTTGGTAGAGCTCATCAGATTCTTCCTGTTATTATGTTCCTCAGTCTCAAAAGCAACCGAAGTCTGTGAGTCACTGCTGGACACATGGTTCATCTCAGGCAGAATAACTGCCTTTTGCGTTTCCCCAATTTCCCTCAGGAAAGGAAGTGACTTCATTCTGGAAATAAAAGGAGAGGTGTTTTAGGGATAAGCACTAAGGGTATTCCCCTGGGGGACCACAGCATGGATTCACTCTCCCCATGAGCAAGAGTTTTAACATTGGCTGCTTAAAAAGATTGGAGAGCGGTTTTGCTGCAGCTGATACAATGGTTAGAGTTGGAAGGGAACTTAAATGATCATGGAGTTCCAACCCCCTGCCCTGGGCAGGGACACCTCCCACCAGCCCAGGTTTCTCCAAGCCCCATCCAGCCTGGCCTTGAACCCCTCCAGGGATGGGGCAGCCACAGCTTCTCTGGGCAACCTGGGCCAGGCTCTCACCACCCTCACACCAAACAAGTTCTTTCTGGTATCTCATCTCAATCTCCCCTCTTCCAATTAGAAACAAGTACAATTTTATCTCACACAAATACTCATGTCATTTTGTGGGTTCTATATCTAAACTCTGTTTTGCTGGTAACACGTGGCCTTGTGTCACATTTCAGTATATTTCACTTGAATGCTTTATGCTGAGCACTGGAGCACTGGGAGGACAGGAACTGCCCAACTCTTAATCAAATCAGCAGCAAACCCCGCTGAAAAGCGAACAGGAGCACAGTCTCATCCATCACTTTCTTCCTCTAATATAAAGGCTGCCCAGAGAGGTGCTGGAGTCTCCGTCTCTGGAGATATTCGAAACATGCCTGGACACGTTCCTGAGGACCTGCTCCAGCAGGAGGTTGGACTGTATGATCTCCAGAGGTTCCTTCCAACCCCATGGCATTCTGGGATTCTGTGACAAAGATTACAAATATATTTTTACCTTCTGTGGTTGGATTTCTTTCGAATTTCCTCTTGATAGCTGCATAATTCTTCACTGACTCTGGCAAGTTCTTTAAGAGCCTTTATAAATATAAAAACAGTCCTTTAATATAAGCCTTTCAAATGGTATCTCCAGAACTATTTTGAAACTTGTGGCAGTTGGCATTTAGGACTCCTAGCGGAGGAGAGCAGCACAAGGAGAGACACAGAAATGCCCCCAGGTTATGGAGGGAGTTCAGGAGCACGCTGTTAGCACATTTAAACAGTGAGAAGACACTCATGGATAGCAAACTGAGGAGGAAGTAGAGCCAGTGCCTTGCTGGAAACCTAAAATGAGGTGGGTCGGTTCTTTAGGTTAACCTGGCAGGCCAAACCCCCCAGGATTTTCCTCACGCTTGTAACTGAAACATGCTCATACGTTACTTACTACATTGAGATCACCAATATAATTCTTGGCATTTTGCTTGGAAGTGTTGATGCTGAGGCTGTCTTCAGGTTCCTCTTGGTTCTCAAAGGCCAGACTGCCCATCGGCAGAGTGTTGTTTCTGCTCTTGCCTCTGGTTTCTTTACATCCGTGTCCTGTTTTACTGAGCAAACTCCCTTCTTTTTCCATCCTGTCATTTTCCACATTGTGTTGATGGTTCAGCTCCACTGTGTCACTCTCTTCCGAAGCAGGGGAACGCACGGAGAGCTGCAGCACCTTGCCCTGAATGGCCTTATTATCTCGGGCATTCAGATTGCTCTCCCTTCGCAGTTTTACCTCCTGGTAAAGCTGAAAAAACAACAGAACCCTCTAATAGATCATACTGCTGTGATAAACTTTATGGTAGAAGAACATATTAATCTGTTTTGAGCAGCACTTCACCCAATAGCACCAAGTAGCAAGATTTTATACATGCGTTAGTAGAAAAGCGTTGAGTCACACAGTGTGATAGCTCCCGGACCATTACTGTCCCAGGATGAGGAAGGGGCTGTTTCCATTCACAGACCCTTTGCCATGGTTTTAATGTATGGCTTCCACCCGTGGGATGGGATTGACAGAGACCTCACCAGGTCAGTGGCCTGGCCTTGAGCCAGAAGCTATGGTTGTCCTCCAGGTGATATCAGCGCACCACATGGAGTGCACGGCCTTGATCTGGTGGATGAGGAACATGGGGAAAGGTGAGGGAGGGAGAGGGCTGTGGCTAAGTTACAGCCTGTTAAAGTATATTAGTTTAAGGAAGGGAAGTGAATTCTCATCCCATACAGTGCCACCTGCACTAGAGCAGGCCCTTCTGGTTCTCAGGCAAGTGGAATTCTTCCCCGGGACTGGAGTGATAAATCAGAACTGGAGAATGGTATTATCTGGCAATGTGCTGTCACCCTCTTATCTTCTTTCATGCTGAGACCCAGAGGCTTCATTAGGAGAGGAGAAGGTGTTAATTCCTGTCACGCACCCCATTCAAACCAGGGAACTCTGATAAATTATAAATTAGAAAAAACAGCAACATCATAAAAACCACTTCTGCTTACACTATCACTTCCAGTGCCAAGGATCCCACAGCTCTTTATAAACATTCATTCTGAACTTGCTCTTGTGAAGAGAGGGCAGAGCAGGCACCTCTGGAGAGCCCTCACAGCTCCCAGGGCCAGCACGGCCGCCTTTGAAAGGACAGTGTGAGGAAGAATAGCAAAGTGAGGAACGTGTGGCCCTTGCACGGGTAGTGCTGTGGATTAGAAGTATTCTCACATTTGGAGTCCTGACACTTGGCCTTACCCTGGGCTTTCAGTTTTTGCTCCCAAAGCCCAGCTGTGCAGGGAACCCGGGGGCTGAAATTCCATCATTTCCAAGAAATGAGGGCCTCAGAGGGACTTGGCAAGAGGGAAGGATATCACCCCATAACTCAACAATATCATCTCCTAAGCCATGTCAGCCTTCCTGGAGGAATCCAGGAATTAGGTCGGGGTTTGGTGGGCTGGAGAAAGCTACCAAATAAAAATACAAGCTGATATGGTACCACAAGTTTTGTGGAGGAAATTCCTCTGCAGATGATGGCATTTAAAATGTGTCTCCCCTTTTCTCCAGCCATGTGGCTCTTGGTGAAGAAATGTCAGGAAATCAAGGGCAGCTACACACACATCTTAAGAGGGGACCTTAGGACACCGATAGCCTTGGGGTGACAACTGCAGTTTCGTCTGGTCCTGCTCTACCCAGCAATTTGCTTCATTCTCTTCCCCCCAACCCTATTCCACTCTCCATCTCTTTTTCTGCCTCTGTCACGCTTTCCTAATCCAGATGCTAATAAAGAACATGGGAAAAACATGGTCCTTGCTGCCACTGTCAGGACTGCTGATTGCCAGAACACGTGTTTCATGACACATGATGATCATTTCAAACCAGTTCGTATACCCAACAAGCTGAAATTCCCCTCCACGCACAGATCACATTGTTAACTTTTGAAGCCTTCCCACCTTGGTGGTGAAATTAGGGAAGCCTGCACGGAGGTGTCCCAACATGAAAGACAAAATGGGGCAAAGACCAATGCACCAAAGTCTGCCAGAACCCCAGGTAAGATGTAGGAGAGCTGACACGAGGGGGTGATGCTGCAGGCGGGTTTAATGGGCACTCTATGGCTGCAACTCTTTTTTTCTGATCATTTTCCTTCTTGTTCTTTCTCTTGCCCTACATTCCTGCGTGGTGTTGGCAGGCAGTAAGCAAAGTGTATATTAGAATGAAAAATGTGGAAAACTCAACAGTGAAAGCAGCTTGCTTCTATGTGTTGCCAAGGCAGATTCAATGTGCAGAGTGCCAGAGGGCTCTGCTGCAGGGACGATTTGGGGATAAAAGAATAATAAATAACTACCCTCCTGGAAGGACATATATTAGAAATGGCAGGGAGTGAGTGTTTGTTGTTATGTGTAAACAGAAGTGGTCTCAGGACATCCAGGCTATTTACTGTAGCTGTTTTCTTTCCTAAAAGCTGTCTGTAAATCATAGAATCATAGAATCATTCAGGTTGGACAAGACCCTTGGGATTATCGAGTCCAACCATCAGCCCCACTCTACACAGTTCTCCCCTACACCACATCCCCCAACACCACATCTCAACCACTCTGAAACNTTGGCCTTGAAATGGAGCAGCTTCGTGCCAGAATGCAGCGTAGAATAAACGATGCTCTGTCTAATATTATCATTCACCCCAGCAGAACTGTGCCGTCTCGTTGCCTTTTTGCCAGAGAATTCTGACACCTGGATATTTTCTGTTACCAAACACACATTTCCCTACACCCCATCACACAGCTGTTCAGTGTGTGCATGAACTCGGGGTGTCTGACTCGCGCTGGGTGTCTCACCCCTCAGGGCTGGCAGCAGGACACGCAGCCACCGTCACCACAGCACATTTCACACACGGTGGTCATTCAACCTCCTGCTTCCTATCCACGACTGTTAAATGAGCAACTGCAAACACTGCTCACCCCCAGGCTTTGCATCCTACTATTTGAACCTTCTGGTGACAGCTAAGATACGGGATAAAATCCGGACAAAACCCATAAAGTTGAAGCGACCGTAGTCCCTTCAGCCCGGGTGAAAATGTTAGTGTTCAGAGGTTTTGTTAAAACTACCTCTTCTATTTTCTTCTGCATGACCTTCCATTGACATTCCCATTCTTTCCTCTCGTTGTCAAATCTCTCCAGCAATTCCATCTTCTCTTTATTCCAGCTCCTCTCGGTGTTCTCCAGTTGTTTATGCAGGTCCATGGTTACAGCCCGTGGGACAGCCAGAAGACAGCTCTGCTTCTTTTCTTGCTTCCCTGAACGTTTCCTGGAAGTTTATCAGAATAATTCTTACTTGTCTTTGATTCTGGCTTTCATGGGGAAAAAAACCCAACAAACCACCAAGCAAAACCCCAGAATAATTAACTGACACATGCTTGCAGGAGGCAACCTCACACAATGGCAGGATATATATATATGTATATATGGAGTTTGACTGGAAGATGGGCAAAATAAACATTACAGGAGACAAACCCGAGGGCAAACAGGCCCAGTCTGGAAAGGGGAGGAGGGACATGCATCCAGCATCAGAGAATTCAGGAACCTCTGCCACGGCAAGCTCTATACCCTGGTCACTTCACATCCGTGCCATTAGTCTTCACTATAAACCCGTTTGTCAATGAAATTCCAGCCCTCGTGGTACTGGGTGGCACTTCAGGACCTTGGGATCTGCCCTTGAGGGTGACAGCTATTTTTACATTTGCTCAAAAGACAACAGCAAGTGTAAAGGGATCATGTTTGCCCACACACGCCTGTCACACACGCGTGGAGCGCAACAAAGGCCGAGACATTCTTTTGGCAACTGAAGACTGTGAACTCGATACATGCAGAAAATTCTCCTGGCCATATGAGTGCTTTAGAATATATGAAGGAAAACAGGACAGGAAAGCTAACAGCAGGTAACAAACATACATATACAGTAGAGAGCATTATTCTGTTGTGTAAAGGATTATAGGTCGCTATAAAGAGGTCACATGTTTGGGATTTACAGATCTAGAGACCCTTTGTCAGGGAGTGGAGCCGTAGGATGAAGGGTAATGGTTTTACCTCACAGAACCATAGAACGGTGAGAGTTGGAAAGGATCTTAAAGCCCATCCAGTTCCAAGCCCTGCCCTGGGCAGGGACACCTCCCACCAGACCAGGTTGCTCCAAGCCCCATCCAGCCTGGCCTTGAACCCCTCCAGGGATGGGGCAGCCACAGCTTCTCTGGGCAACCTGGGCCAGGCTCTCACCACCCTCACACCAAAGAAGTTCTTCTTAATATCTAATCTAAATCTCCCCTTCCAATGTAAAGCCATTACCCTTTGGAAAGAGGAGAGATTTAGATGAGATACCAGAAAGAAATTCTTTCCTGTGAGAATGGTGAGACAGTTTTGTCACCCACATTTTCTTTGATACAGTGAAAAATCATTCTTGAGCTTCGTGCAAAGTTCTTCCCCATCCCTCATTTTATTGGAAGAGTCTTGTTGATTCAGCTGTGGCTACTGTGTAATCACTGCTTACCAGTGTCTGCGTTATTTCAGCTGACTGGGAAGCTGATGCCAAACTTGGAGTCAGCTTCTTTTGTGAAGAGCTCAGCTGAAGCCCAATGGGTTACTCAGGCCTTTGGGGCATAGGAGGTCCTGCTCCAGGACCTCTCAACTGATAGCCATCATTGGCCCAACCCAAACTCAGGGGTTGAAAACCTGTGTACCCCAAACAATTTTGGATGGAAGACTTGGAGAACAAGCTGACTATTCATCAAACTCGTCGGCCAGCCTGTTTCACAATGGTGTCACCAAGTGTCATGGCATTGGAGCTTACTCTTTCAAACTCTGACTCATGTCTGCCTTGAGTCCCTACAAACAGATTTCAGACCCTTCTTTTACCTGCCTAAACACATAGGGCAACTTTATATAAACATAAAACTTCTTGAAACTCATTGCTGCTGAAAGACAGCCCAAGATTCTCATCACAAAGAAGCCAAGTCCCGGTTTGCTCATGGCTCCTCAGGGAAGGCAACAGGCTACAGAGACTGCACCTCTCCAGGCCAAAGCTTCAGCTTTGTGCTGGACTTCAGTAAGTGTTGACCAAAAACAACTTTTACCAAAAAAACCCCCAAAAAATTCTACTGCACTTAAGACCTGTTAATTCAAAGGTTGCAATTTTTAGCACAATCATTTACTTTTTTTTTTTCTTTTTCTGGTCTATATTTATATCTTTACAAACTTTCAAGGCATCTCTGAGGAATAAACTCAAGTCGACTCTCTGCTCCAACAGAATCCTTCCGAAACATCTCAGAGAGAAAGAGAAGAAGGTAGAAATGCTGTCAAGCCATGAAGAAGACAAGCATAATCTCTCTAAAGCTTGCACAAACAGTGATTTTGCTAGTGCACTTTTAGTAATACTGGCCATGCCTGAGTCAGCAGCGTGGTACTAGAAAGAAAGTCAGTACTACATAGCTTTTGTTTTACGCATATCATAACAGGTATGTAACACAGAATCACAGAATCAGAGAATCTCAGGGATTGGAAGGGACCTTGAAAGCTCATCCAGTCCCTTCCCCTGCCAGAGCAGGAACACCCAGAGCAGGTCACACAGGAACGTGTCCAGGGGGGTTTGAATGTCTCCAGAGAAGGAGACTCCACAACCTCTCTGGGCAGCCTCTTCCAGTGTTCCCTCACCCTCACCCTGAATAAGTTTTTCCTCATATTTCAGTGGAACCTCCTCTGTTCCAGCTTGTACCCATTGCCCCTTGTCCTGTCATTGCCTGTCACTGAGAAGAGCCTGGCTCCATCCTCCTGACACTCACCCTTTCCATATTCATAAACATTCATGAGGTCACCCCTCAGTCTCCTCTTCTCCAAGCTAAAGAGACCCAGCTCCCTCAGTCTTTCCTCCTCTGGGAGATGCTCCACTCCCTTCAGCATCTTTGTGGCACATCCTCCTGTCAGTCATGCATACAGCATTGAAAAAGCCCTTGATGGTTTCCTAGTCCTGGGAACTGCTAGAGCCCTGTTTGCATTCGTCTTAACAGTTCCTGAGTTGTTTCATAGGTGAGTCTGATACTAAAGAGGGATTTGGGGCCCATCAAAAGGAAATCAAGCATTGGGAGGGGTTAGCTACGGACATTACAGTCACTTGGAGCTCCAAGATGCACAACACCCTTGTACGGCTTCTTGTGCTTCTCCAGTTCTGTCTTGGCATAAATTCTGAGAAGCAAACTCGTGTTTATTGATGCAAGCAGCTGGATTTCTATGCAGTGTTACTGCTATTGTACAGCAGATAAATTCCTCAGAGAATTTTAACTCCTATTTCTATGAAACCTTCCCCCTTTTTCATTTTCTCTTGGTGTTTTGTTTTCTTTTGGTTTTGTTGGGTTTTGATGTTTTTTTGGGGGGTTAGGGGGACACAAGGCTTTACTTGTTTTTTCCCTACTAGCAATAAAATCCAATTTGTAGTGCTGGTAGTCTAACCTCTGTATAGTGCACTGAGATGTCCCCATGGGTATTTCACGTGGCTGAAGCAACCCAAAGGGATGTAAAATGCCAGAACAGTGTCTGTGCTCTCTCAATATTGGCATTTCTGCATGTCCTAGACAAGGTCAGAAGCTCATTACAGCAATCAAATTCAAGCAAATAATCGATTTTGCCTACATCAGCTGCATTTTCCCTTAACTTTTCCTTTAGTCCTCCCTCCTCCCAAGCAAAAATATTTTAAGCACCTATTTGATGTTCATATCATTATTCCCCCATGTCTTACCCATGCCCTTTCTATCCACATATTAAAAATGCAAAATAGTTTGTAACCATCCTCTATCAACTTCTGAAAATAATATGCAATGATATCAGATGAGATGTTATTTTTCAGCACAGATTAATTAGATTGGATCTGCACAGCCATTCACATACACAAATATTCCCTTGATTTTACAGGAAAAAAAAAAGCAATTGCATTGTATTTACAACAAAAGGGTGTATTTTGGATGACTAAGGAAATTGTAAATGTATGTATCTGTTCAGTTACAAAAGTGTGCCATGTGTCACAACACTCTGCACTTTATACATAAAAAGAAACTGCCATTCAGTGAGAGAGGGAGAGAGGGAGAGAAGGGGGAGAAAAAAGAGAAAAAAAAAGGGAGAAATGAAAGAGTGAAAGAAAGAAAGAAAGAGAGAAAGAAAGAAAGAAAGGCACTAAAGAAAAGAAAGAGAAAGAAAGAAAGAAAGAAAGAAAGAAAGAAAGATAAAGAGAAAGAAAGAAAGAAAGAAAGAAAGAAAGAAAGAAAGAAAGAAAGAAAGAAAGAAAGAAAGAAAGAAAATAGAAAGAAAAAAGGAGAGATAAAGAGAGAGAGAAGGCAGGAGACAGGAGTGCTCACAGACTACCTGTCATCCCAGTTCTGCTGATCTATCTGTGACTGAACTACTGAAGTCTTCCTCTAAGAATAAAGACCGTCTATAACGTACATGAACACCACATTCTCTATAAAATTAACATTAGAGACATGTTTAAGCTTGCCACATTAGTCATTTGCTTTCTTTTTGGATCTTTCCTGTTCAAAACCAGCAGTTTAAAATAAACCGTAGCCGTACCGTTGCATGGGGTGAGAAATCCTCCACAAGTTTTTTTTCAGTCCATTTCTAAGCAGCAGCGAAGGCAGTGAAAGGCCGGGACCCGGTTCTGCGACTCTCCGTCTTTAGAAGAGAGAAGAAAGCTGAGCGAGACACAGCCTCTCAGCCGGGGCAGCATTCCCCACTCCCTTCGGGTGCTCAACTCCCCAACTCCTGCGAGCTGGGACGCCGTGGGGCTGAGCATCGTCCCCGGCAGCTGGCTTCCACCCGACGTCAGCGCGGGAGGGATGGATTTACAGCCCCCCCCTTCCAGCCCCCAGCCCTGTAACTCTAGAGCTCCTCATACTCTGTGTAAACAACTCCATGGCCAGGACATTTTTAGGTTTCATAGCGCAGTCCCCTCTTTAAAGGCTGCCAAAGCAGCCAGTGTTAATATTAACACTATGACAATAGGCAATTTTAGGTTTCTTTTATTAGTGCCTGTGTGGTAAAGGAAGATTCTTTGCTGCCGTCCAGACCCAGTTTTCAGGGTTATATTTTTCCATACGATCATTTTGAGCTTTGCAACTGGATCCTCATAAACCGCTTTGTAGAGGGAGCTTTTTGTTTTTTTTCAAAGCAGCATTTTTGTCAGGCAGCAGCTATCTTAAAGAGCCAAAAGCAAACCACTCCTCCCTAAAAGCTTTCCTTCTGTAGTCTAAATGCACTCTCACAAAGTGCAGAATCATTGGGCACTGCTTAATCCCACTGTCTTGCGTGCTGGGAATGGCAATAAGGGTTTTTCTGGGATACACTGCAACCTCCCTGCTGCTTTATAAGGGATCTGGGTCGGACTCTCCAGTCTGTTAAGATGCCCCGTGTCTCAGCCAAGCAAAAAAAGCACTTGGAACTGGATGGAGAATCTCCCTTGGGCAGGGAAACTCATCCCTGGCATCAGGCTACTGAGGAAGGTCCAAAACCACCTTGGGCTGGATTTCAAGCACTGGGAGCGCCCACTGCGAGTGTTCGTGGGGCGAGGGAGGGGACTGTGTGTGACAGAAATGATCCAGCAAGGGCAAGTCCCTGAATCACAGAGAAATTTGGCTGCCCCCCCTCCACCCCCCGCCCCGGCACTGAGCCGCAGGCACAAGGAGCTCTGCTCACTCCGTTGCGTCTCTGCCCACCTCGGTGACTCTCCCCCTGCACTATGTGCTAAATTGCTCTCATTTGTGTGTTAGATTGCTTTCATTTGGGCCTTGGAAGAAGCTTCACGCACACAGCACTGCCCTGCCAGGTGCTTGTGCTTGGATGTGTCCACAGAGAGTGACCAAGACCACCCATCCTCTGAAAATTCACATTTTATCCTCATGTGTACGCGGAGAAGGGCCACGAAGGACTCGACTCATGCAGCAAAAAAACCCCAAACCCTGGATAAATTCTGCTGCTGGATGGGTGTCTTCGAATGCACTAAGCAGGAGTGACATGTAATTTTGTGGGCAGAGCAGCTGATGACAAGAGGAACAGTGAGACGAGGAGGATTCACACACCCTTTGCTTAGTCAGCACTCCCCTCCTTAGAACAATACGGATTTTATCTGCGACTCAAATCCATCTGCAGCACAAAAGTCTTTAGCTCTGGGTGCATTTTGTAGTAAATGCCAAAGCAGGTTTCAGGGAAAAGACATTTTTTCTCCTTATATGGTGTAGCTGTAAGTCTCAGTGCATACGTTAGTGGGTGCTCATTCTGCTCCCATGTAACATAAATAATGGGACTCGAGCCCTTAGTGGAAATTTCAAAGATGATCGAAAAATTGAACAAAAATGCCCAAGCACACGATGGAACGTTCCTGAAGAAAACCCCCAGCCTCTAAACTCTGAGTATTTAAAAATTCCCTCTTTGTAAAGCAGCAGCGTGACTTTCTTTGGGGAAGGGGGTGTGTGTTACATCCCAACAGGCAGGGGACAGGGCTGGGAGACAAGCCCGACTGCAGGGGGGAGGACACAGCCTGGGTACCACACACTGCCTCCTCCCCAAAGCCAGCATCGCTGCAAATCAAGGCAGACTCTCAAGGCATGTTGTTTTTTGGGTTTTTTTTACTCTTATCCATCAGTTTTTGGCTATTATTCCTGTCTGTAACACTGCTAGCATGGAATCCAACCCCTGCAGCATCTCTGTTGCCCTACGCTGGACTCTCCCCAGTAGTTCCCAGTCTCTCTTGAACTGGGCAGCCCAGAACTGGACACAGGATTCCAGTTGTGGCCTCACTAGTGCAGAGCAGAGGGGGAGAATGCCCCTTGTCATTACACAAGCTCTTTGAAGTAAAACAGAGTAAAAGTAAAGAAAACAATAGACTAAAACCCAGACTTGATATTTCATTCATGCAAAATCTTACATTTCTGTTGGTGTGAGGAATTAGAAATGTGTGAGACTGAGGGGCTGGTTAGGAGACAAGAGCTGGACCCCACTGACAGGTCAAAGGGCCATGTTGTACTCATCCTTGTATGGGAAAGGCAGAGTGAATTTGGGACAAAAAAAACCATGAAGAAAGCTCTAAAGGCCTGGACTTGTCGCTCCTGACACCCTTCAGTGCAGCAGGAGTGACTTCTGCATTTGGGGCAAGAGAAAGCCTGTCCCTCCCCAACTGCAGCAGAGAAAGCAGCAAATTATAGGATCATAGAACCGTCTGGGTTGGAAAGGACCTTTCAGATCATCTAGTCCAACCATCAGCCTAACTGACAAAAACTATCACTAAAACATGTTGCTTCTGGCCTCGGGCACAGGCAAAATGAGCAGGAAGGCTTCCTATCATAGAATCATAGAATGGTTAGAGTTGGAAGGGACCTTCAAGATCATCCAGTTCCAACCCCCTNAAAGAGTCCCTCCCCATCTCTCCTGTAGCCCCTTCAGACACTGGAAGCTGCTCTAAGGTCTCCCTAGAGCCTTATCTTCTCCAGGATGAACAACCCCAGCTCCTTCAGCCTGTCCTCACAGCAGAGGGGCTCCAGCCCTTTGATCATCTTCCTGGCCCTACCCTGGACCCGTTCCTACAGCTCCATGTCCTTTCTATGTATTAATATTGTTATTATTAGGTTTATTACATCTGACACACTGCTTCCACTGGCAAAGTGCACTTTGTCCATAGCTGATATCAGCTCTACCCATGTTAAAAGTCAGCACCTCAGCAAAAAAAAAATATTAAAAAATCAAGGGCATTTTAAAGAAGGCCTCTGCTGAATTTCTCTTCATCACACAAGACTGAAGAGAAAAGAGCATGAGTTTCAGGGTGGGCTATAACCTGATTGCAGGCTCAGGGCAGCGTGAGCTCTGGTTAACAGTCTGCTCAAGAGTGTTTTAGAGCACCTTCAGTTCTCCTGTCCCAGCTGGGGTATGGCACGTCCCCACAGAAATGTGGTAACAAGGAGGAAGAATTTCTGCTGCCGCTGTCATCAGCCCAGCCACAACACCCCATTCCTGAGTGATGGTAGACTCCACACCTCAATAATCCTGGGAAATCCACCTCAGGAGTGGATATATACATCGGTAACGGGCAGAAGGGAACACAAATCCCGTCCCCTCTGACTGGTGTCCCTTGTGTGATGGTGCATAGCTGAGCGGAGACACAGAGCCAACAAAGCGTTATGTCATGTCGCTTCTCCAAGGTTACATTGGAAATCGGTGGCAGATATTCTAGATGTTTACTTTAAATAGAGCCACTGTAATTTTCCCCATAGGCAACCGCATGTGTAATGGCAAAAGCTGGGTTTGAATATCGCTTCCCCTGGCGTCACATCAGAGACAGGAATGGAAGCCAATGGGAATGATGTCCCTGAGGCCGATGCCGTGAGAAATCTCCTACTCACCTATCAAGTTCTGGGGTGACTAAGGGGAAGGGCATCCAATATCCTCAAGCTCTGCTCGTTTTTGTAAACAACTCCCAAAGTTCATGTGCAGTTCATCTCTTTTTATAACACGCATTCAGACAGCCATGGTTTTGGCAATTTTCTATTTTCCGACTGCCAGGCACATTTCTGCGCCATAGCACCTGCTCTCTTCTGGGTTTGATGCTGAAGCACTGGTGACATGTGTCAGCAGACACTTACCCTGTCTCTAACTGGAGCTTCAGGCATGGATATTTTTAGTTGAGGGAAATATCTCTGATCCTGGAGAAGATGATCATTCTAGTACCACGGGAATTCTTTCAGTAACAGTAAAGAAAAGTATTTGTAGAGGTGTTTTGTCAGGGCATCCAGAGCTGACTCTAAATATGAAATAAATTTAATAGAACTTATCTGGTTGCGTTAAAGGAAAAAAGGCATCTATTTTCTAAATGATAAGAAAATTCGTTGGAGTTACACACCAATTTATGTAAGTATGAAATTGTCAGATGACCCGAGGAACAGGTGATGGGACAAGAGGAAACGGATGGAAACAGAGGTTTAGGGTGGATATTAGGAAAAATTTCTCCACTAAAAGGGCTGTGAAGCCTTGGCAGAGACTGCCTGGGGCAATGGTGGAGTCCCCATCCCTGGAGGGATTCAAAAGCCGGGCAGACGTGGTGCTGAGGGACATGGGTCAGTGGTGAGTTTTGTCAGTGTTGGGTTGATGGTTGGACTGGATGATCTGACAGGTCCCTTCCCACCCAGGCCATTCTATGATTCTGTGTCCATACTGATGTATTGTTTCTCAGCAGCTTTCAAAACAGTGAAAAATGGAGGGCTGTGAACTTCTCTGCAATATCTGGTGTCAAACAGAAGCAGCTCCAGTCGCTCCTCTCAAGCTGAATGCAGAAGGACTTGGAAAAGACATCTCATTTCTCATTTGGATTTCTCTGCACAGAGGCTGGCTGGGGTCCTCACCGCTCTCCCTGCTCATCGCAGACTCAGAGGCTGTGGGGAGCTTCTAAAATGATTTTATACACTTTCAGGTGATTTAATTTCAAATTGTAGCCTGTGCAACAGCTCCCTAAATGTCCCCAAAGGTCTCAGCTTTGATTTGCTTGGCTGATGCCTGACAGAATTAGAATGAGGAAAGCTCAAGAAAAAAACAAAAGAGAGAGAAATCAATGGGGCTCTTATTTGCCAGCCCTGTGCCGAGGTTACCTCCACCTTTTCTCAAGAGGTTGTTCCTCATCTTTTCTCATTTCTGAGAACGAAGCAAATCCTTCCCAAGATGTATTCGGTGTATGAATTCAGTGTATTAAACTTTCCTCCTGCTTTACACTAGCACTGTTACTGGTGCGCTCCGTGTAAATCAAACCTTCTCTCCTCACCTTCTCTAGATACGAGGATGAGAACAGTGTAAGCAACTGTGGGTTAAAATCTGAAAGCCCCAAACTTCAGATCAGATTTAAGTATGATTTTTTTCTCTTTTTATGGGATTGAGCCAGTAACATTTAACAAAAGCCAAATGATCTTTTGTTCCCCCAAGGGAGACACTAAACCAGAAAGGAACTCAAAAAGTCAGCCTGGTGCTAAGATTCGATCTGACAAGTTTAAGCCTCGAATTATTATACTTTTAATGTCCAAACTGCAAATCCGTGGGGGAAAAAAAATATTTCTCAAGCAGTTGCTGAAACATTTATTACAGAAGTTGCTGAGAGAAGAGCAGCAAAAAGGCCTTTCCCAGTGATTTGAGAACTATCTTTACAGTTACAGAAATTCCCTGTGAAGGGATTATATGCTTGACCATATCTTACCATAATAGTTTCTAATACGTGGAACTTAACTTTTGGGCAACTGAGCATAAATTAGCACATCTTAGAAACTCACAATTACTTTGGGCTCGACTTTCTTTTCAATTGGGACACCAGGCAAGGCTATTTATTAATCTCACATATATTTATTATCATTTCCTTTAGACGTGTCTTGCTAAGTACAAAATAAATGATGACAACATGCCCTGGTGGGAACACACATTTGGTTTAGATCAAGGTTAAGTGATTTCACTGTTGAAGGTTACCATTTCAGGTGGCAGAGCACAACCCAGGCACAAAACTGTTCTCACTGGGAAATGGGTTAAGTGAACAGAGTGATAAATGAAGGGGGATCCTTATTGCCAGCTAGAAAAACAGCTGCTTCACTTAGTACTGCTGTTTACAACTAGTTTTTTTAATCATGGCAATTGCACAAAAAAATTTCAAGATTACACTTGCTTGTGAATGATGGTCTTTGCAGCATTCACATCTGTGGGACTCAGTGGTTTCAACGTAGGTAGAATAAAACAGAAAAGAAATCTGAGCTCCATTGGGCGTTTCAGATGGGGTTTCAGAGCGGGAGACCTGCTACTGGTAGGAGCTGCCTGTGCTCACTGGGACAGAGAGATCAGGAGTCACCTGCATTCCCAGAGCAGCCTCTTGTAGGCAAGAAGGGAATATTCGGTGACTATTGAGCTGTGTACACAAGATGCCCCCATGGCGTGGTTAGACAGGGGTCACTCAGCAAGTCAAGAGCTACCACGTTCACTCAAAACTCCTCCTGAAACCTGGAGACAGAATCCAGAACCTTGGCAGCTACGGACTAGAAAGTGTTACCTAGAATCATACTAAGACAATAGGAAACAGCCTAGAAAAGAGAGAAGACCTCTTGAAAAGTCACATGTCTGAAAAAGACTACAGGGCCATAGAGGATAACCAGCTGAAATAATGCCAAGTGTAATTTTGTGACCAAAAGGTTTCATTTTGCCCCAGGATGTAGATGCCAAAACTGGGGTTCGCTGTGCAGTAACTAGAAAGGGAGGTGCCTCTCCACAGTCAAACCACTCTCAGACAAGCAGAACGTATCACTCCCAAGTACTGCCCTTCTTTCTCCTCTGAGGGAGGCCAAATGCCTATCTCGGGTTAAATGCTTAATTTTCAGATGGCTGAATGATACCAAGCCTGAGCATGCAGATCTAAAAAAACACCACTGAAGCATTGATACTGGAATCATAGAATCACAGAATGGTTAGAGTTGGAAGGGAACTTAAAGATCATGGAGTTCCAACCCCCCTGCCCTGGGCAGGGACACCTCCCACCAGACCAGGTTGCTCCAAGCCCCATCCAGCCTGGCCTTGAACCCCTCCAGGGATGGGGCAGCCACAGCTTCTCTGGGCAACCTGGGCCAGGCTCTCACCACCCTCACACCAAAGAAGTTCCTCCTAATGCCTCATCCACCCTCTGTCAGAATCACAGAATTGTCCAGGTTGGAAGGGACCTTTAAGATTATCTAGTCCAAAAAAATTGTTAAACTAGGTTGTTAGGAAAGATCTTTGACATCAGACAATCATCCCTCTCTTCAGTTTAGTCAGACTGTGGCACGGCTGTTGTTCCAGAGCACAGCCAGCCTACATCTCTCAGAAGACCCCTCGCCTACGCTGATACCTCCTCCCGATGCACCCCCTTCTCAGGTTCTCCAGCCCCTTGCCACATTTCATAGACACAGTGCTCTATATACCCACCCTTCCCATTTTGGCCCCTCTGCAGCACCTAATCCAGGTAATACAGGGCTGAAAATAACATCATCATCCCAATAATGCAATATATAGACAAGCTGTGACATACAACCGCGGGGCACACATCGAGTGGGGTTCTACTGTTGACATGTGTGGCAAGAGCATGAATTCTTTTTCTGGGAGTGAGAAGAGGAAAGGCACAGACTCTTCACACCCACTCCACCCATTTCTGAGTTGGTGCAAATTAATGAATATTAAATTGCTTCCAGTCACTCAGGAAATTTTTATTCCAAAATGATAAAACCAGAGGAAGTGAAAAATAGGGTTTTGCATTTGCTTACCTGGAACACCGTGGTGAGTGGGTTTTCTATTCAGCTGGGTGACTTTTTGGTATACTTTTTTGCAGGTTTTTTTGCTTTGGTTTTGGTTTTGGCAAACAAGTAGTCTTCAGTGTTTTTACAGCAGTGGCTATTACAGAAACTATGTCTCTTGCACTTCTTATCTTGGAGGGTGGACAAAATAAACAAACTGAAAATAATACTACAATGAACAGTAAATGATGAATGACTTACAGTACAAAAAACAGTGTAAAAAGGAAGACAAGTTTAAATATTGTTGTGTATGAAAGGGATGAAAATAATACAAGGATGAGAATAAGTAAAATGATAGGCTGGAACATCTGGGAAAGTAAATACAAAGACAGAGAGAACAGTCAATTAATGGAACAGCAAGTCCAAGCTTCAACAAAATAAACAGTGAATCAGACTACGCTTGTGGAGGGACCAAGTGCCCACCTCCCATTGACTTCAGGAGTTCTGCATGGTCGAGCCCTGAAACATCCCGTTCAACTAGTGCTGTTATTTGGTTAGAGAAAGTACTGATTAGTTTGCTTTAAATTTGAGTAAGCCCATGCAGTGCTCTGCCTTGAAGCTAATGGGAGCTCCACAAGCTCAGAGCTATCACTACACCAGAAAGTGAGCATGCTCAACGCCGGTTCTCTTTGATTTCATGCAGTACATGTATAATAATTGATTAGCTTTAAACTCACTGCGTCTGTGACTTTCTGATACAAGGAAACAAAAGACTAATTAGTCATCATAGGAATAAGAAATAATAGCTTTCAGCTTCACCTGGCAACTACTTTGACTGTAATGTAGCAGGACAGCCCACAGTAAAATAACACAGCAAGAGGCTTACTAAAACAGTGGGTAATACCATGAGCAATAACAAGATTTGCCAACTATAGGATTGCATGATAAGGTAAGGGTTAGTAATTTTCATCTTTCATGGCAAAAGATCACGAGTCAGCAAGGAATTTGCTCCCCAAAACCTCTCTGGACCAGCTCTGCATAAAAATGAACTATAGAAAAGACACCAGTCCCTGCTGGAATTGAGCTGTCACCCATAGGCCTTCAACAGGACACAGTGACAGCATTTCTGATATTTGGCATACTCTCTATAATTTTGGAAATGTAATGTTTCCTCCTGTTCAAAAAATTAGGAAGATTTTATTTTTATTCATGTAACAGGAACCCAACCACTAAGAAAAACACTCACGTTCATGCATGTGCTAAAAATGCACTGCCATCCCAGCGGTGAAGGCACAACTCTGGCAACTGGAGTTGTAAGGCCAGAAAGGAGTAAAATCTTCCACCTCCTAGAGTATAACTCAGTTTTCAGGAGACTGGACCAATTCACTGTTCGCAAGCAAATAGTCCCCTTGGTAGAACAAGGTTTCATAGAATCATAGAATCATTCAGGTTGGACAAGACCCTTGGGATTATCGAGTCCAACCATCAGCCCCACTCTACACAGTTCTCCCCTACACCACATCCCCCAACACCACATCTCAACCACTCTGAAACACACTCAGGGATGGGGACTCAACCCCCTCCCTGGGCAGCCCATTCCAGGGTCTGACCACTCCTCCTGGGAAAAATCCTTTCCTCACGTCCAGCCTAAACCTACCCTGGTGCAGCTTGAAGCCATTCTCTCTCCTTCTATCACTAATTCCCTGTGAGAAGAGACCAGCACCAACCTCTCTACAACGTCCTTTCAAGTAGTTGCAGAGAGGGATGAGGTCTCCCCTCAGCCTCCTCTTCCTCCAACCAAACAGTCCCAGCTCCTTCAATCTCTCTCCATAAGATTTACTCTCCAGGCCCTTCCCCAGCTCCGTTGCCCTCCTCTGCCCTCACTCCAGCCCCTCCAGATCTCTCTGGTGTTGAGGTGCCCAGAACTGGACATAACCCTCAAGGTGTGGCCTCACGAGAGCTGAGGACAGGGGGGACAGTCACCTCCCTACTCCTGCTGGTCACGCTATGTCTTGTACAAGCCACGATGCCCTTGGCTTTCTTGGCCACCTGGGCACACTGCTGGCTCGTGTTCTCTCGCTTGTCAACTAGGATCCCCAGGTCCTTTTCTACCCGGCAGCTCCAGCCACCCTTCCCCAAGCCCGAAGCCATGCCTGGGGCTGGTGTGTTTCATATGTGTTGTTTCATATGGCCCTATGTAGATCTACAATAATCTAAGAACTACTGATTTTTGTGCACTGTCCAGAAAAACGAACTCTCACGTGCCATACATGGAATTTGAGGCTTAATCCATCTGACAGAGCCTTTTCACCTGTAGGCCGTAATAAGTAAAAGTCTACCTGACTCACTGACAAAGGTTCATCTGCACTTCGATCGTCCGCGGACTTCGGAACTTCGAGCCTGTCGATGAAAGCCTGGAGCTCTTTCCTGAAGGCCTTCATCTGCGCATTGATCCGGTAAAGAAGCTCGTGCTCCCGTATTCTGCTGCCGTCGTCTTCCTCGTCCATCAGTCCAAAGAGGTCCCCGTTCGCTACATAAATTCTCGCCTCCGTTATGATGGTGCTGGTGTCGGAAATCAAGCGATCTATCGTCTTGCCCAGCCGCTCGGCTTCAGAGCGAATGTCCTTCATCTGCTGCCTGTCGGTGAAGCTCTTCTGCCACCCGGATGGCGTGGGGTAGAAAGACCTGGTGGGGGTGAGGCACCGGATGTTGCGGACCTCCTCGGAGTCGCTCTCCCCGCCGATGGGGCCTTCCCTTTTGCGGTGCGGGGGGCGGGAATCGTCGTCGCTCTCCTTTTTTCCCGCGTCGCTCTCGGCGTCGCTGTCTCTGGGGCTGCCGCGGATGCCAAGGTGAGAGGCCAGGTCGTAGCGCTGCATGTTGGACATCAGGACTCGGTTCTCGTACTGGAGCTGCATGACTTTGCCGCTCAGCTCGTTGATCTGCATCCGCGCAGCTTTGAGCTCCTCCTGCAGCGCCTCCGTCTTGGCGTTATCGTGATGCCGAGAGCTCTCGTGGGCCCCAGACTTGTACTTGTATTTGTTCAGCTCAGCTGTTACACGCTTGTTCTGCTCTTCCAAATCAGCTAAATTTCTCCTCAGCAATTCTGTTTCATCCTCTACCAGCTGCAAGTGCTGCCGTAATTCCGACAGGGATTCACTCTGCTCTCCCAGAAGCGGGTTAGCGGTCCCTGAGAAATCATCTCCTCTTAAATCATCAAGCTCTGCTTTCAGTCCTCTGTTTTCTACTTCTAGTTCCACTATTTTCCTCCCGAGGATGTTAGCTTCCTCCTCCACGAGCCTCAGTCGAAGCTTGAGTTCGGCTTCTCTTGTGGTTGGTGGCCCACCTGCTTCACCTTTCGGCAAGGGACTGTCCAAGTCCCCATAAAACGACCTGTATTTCTGCAGCTCGTGTTCAAATCTGTCTTTCTCTTTATCAATCTTAGCCATTTTCTTCCTCATCAAGGCTGCCTCTTCTTTGACAAACTGTAGCTGGCATTTCAGGTCTTCATTGTCCTCCTTAGAAAAAAGAAAGAGGAGCATTTGAAGAAACTTGATGTAGAACAGGAGACCTCCAGTGGATGGTCTTAAATGACAAGACTAACAATGATGGGTGCATAGCTTTAGATGCTAAGGGATTTTCCTGCAATCATTTTTTCACTGATCAATAAATTAAAGAGAGGGAAAGAAATACTTACAATTTAAAGAGAGGAAAAGTCTATTTTACTTGCAACGAAAGTTTGCCCGGTCCCCCCCAAAATACATGGTAGGTGTGAGAGGCTTATCAAAAAATCCTTATATTTTGTAGGCTTTGTAAGTGTTCAAAAATCCTAAAGTAGGCACATAAAGGGCCTCTTGTTTTACTGGTACTCCAGTGAATTTGCTTATTTTGCCTAAAATCTCGGGTACATGAAAACTGCTGGGTTCTGTTGCGGGACCAGTGGTTTGTTCAGGTGGTCCTTGACGAAGTGCCGCCCCCTCACATCTGGGGTAAGAGCTCTCTGTTTCACAGCACGTGGGACAACAGGGAGCAATGTGAACACACAAGCAAAGGGCAAATCTACAGATGATGTACATCGTGTCCAGAGCGTCCCTGGAGCCTCCACATGGGAATCCAGGCCACTGTTACGACAACGTACCTCTGTTGGTGTCTGCTGTGACTTTTTCTCTGATTTTGGTAAGTCTTTGCTCCCTCTTCTTTTCAGTGATTGCTGCAACAACAACAAAATGAGACAGACTGAATCCTTCACTAAAAAGGTACACATCTCAGTCCCTCTTTTAAAACATCACAAGTCAAGGCAACTATAAAGGAGTGAATTTCCTGTAATCCTTGAGATACCAAATCGAGAGGGGAGACACAGCTGTCCAAAAAGTTACACAGTTCTACAAGTGAAGTATTGGCTTAATCAGTCTGGTACCTTTATTACTCAACACATTTTAAGACCAGTGCACCTTCCTTTGTGTCCCACCAGCAGCCTTCAGGCTTGGAGTGTAACACGGTCACACCTCTGGGGGTGTGCACTGTAGGTAAACTTACACATAAAATCACAGAACCACAGAACTGTCTGGGTGGGAAGGGACCTTTCAGATCATCGAGTCCAACCACCAACCCAGCTCTGATAAAACCCATCACTAACCCATGTCTCTCAGCACTGTGTCAACCCAGCTTTTAAATCCCTCCAGGGATGGTGCCTCAGCCACTACAGACCAGACCTGACATAGACTTGGTCATTCAGATTGTTCTGTTTTCAGAACATATTCAATTCAATAAAATTTCTTGGATGACAGAGCCCCAGTGAGAAACAAAGTAGGTTAGCTTAGGAAAAGCACGACACAAGCACGTGTGCACCACCACCAGACGAGGAAGCTTCTTTGGTGTGCTCTCATCCGCTCTGTGGCTAAAGGGAGTAGAAAAAAACCCCTCCTGCTTTTCGGGCAGGATGCACCAGGATGGAAGTCTACTGGCAAATCCACCAAAAATCTTGTGATTGCTGACAGTAGAAGGTTAGTGGGCAAGTGGTGGCAGCGGCAAACAAGTGCCACCGCCCCGCTGTCACCACTCAATAGAGATCATCACGAGAACAGCAGGAGAGAGGCACGTGAGCGAGAGAACATGCTCATACACAGCATCCCACTTGTGGCTGTTCCCAGCTTTTATGTTCCCCAGGTAAAATGCAGGCCCTGAGGCAGGGCAGGGACACAGGGACTGGTCTCTGGCAGAAGGATCCTTCATGCCACCAACACGTGCGTTTCCCTGCACCGGCAGGGGAGCACCCAGCTGGATCCAAAAGCCACCCTGTTCCATGCAGTGGGGATTAAATTGTGTTCACAACTATGTTGAGAGTGCAGTGGGTGTGTATGCTGTACATAACCATCCTGTCTGCTGGTACCAGTTATTCTCTTTCTTCTTTAGATCATGCCCATAACAAACACTCAGCCCGTGGACTCTCGCTCCAAAGGAAAAGTCAATGCCATAGGAACGACCCCCCTGTATAAATCTGAGCAACCAGGAGAGGTGACTTCCCCATGAGGCTTCTTGCTCAAATGCACTACAGAGTTAGGCAAGAATTAAGAAAAGTGACTTCCGATTCAGAATCAGAACTAAAATTCACAGATGGATCCACCAAGAATCAGAATTAAAATTTTTAAGTGTTTTCCAGAAACACCAAAAGTTCTCAGTAGATAAAACAATAAAACCAGAGGTCATTAACATCTTAGCTGTGGTAACTGGGCAGCTGTGAATCACAAAATCCTAAAGGAAGACACAAAAAATAGTTAAATGAGCTCACTTTTTCCTTTGAAAAGAAATCCAACAAGTTTGGGACCCAGTCTACAAACAAAATGCTTCTTCTCCAGGGTCGCTGAGCAGTTCTCCTCCTGCAGGAATGGTATGTGCACGTGGAAGGGGGGTTTGTTGGTTTTGTTTCTTTTTTGAATTGACAAATTTATAAACCCTTAAACTTTCAGACTTCCTACTACGCGTGGCCACCGACTATAGCACTATGGATTACCAGTTTGAAAAGCCCTTTCTCCAGTCAGCCAGCTCTGCAAAGCTTCTCCCTGTGCCAGGTTCTTGCCAATGCCACCCACCGGTAAAATAACTAAGAGACAGTTAAACTGTATTTCTGCTTGATTACGCAAATGCCTTCTCTTCACCCTGCCGAGTTCAGCATCTCTCCAGATACAATGAGGTTCTGAAATGCTGAGCTGCCACTTAGTGCGTACCCTACAACTTGTCAGAAGGTAAAAGATAGATAAAAAGGTTTTCCCATTGCAGCAAAAAAAAAAAGAAAGAGAAAATGCAGTGGACAAAATATATTTTAAGGGTTTGATATAAACCGAAACATCTGCTTTTCTTCTCTGTCTCAATACCTCTTGTGTTAAAGTTCCTTTTGGTAGTCAGGACAGCAAATTGTAATTACAGCAACAGTCGTGGCTACGCAGTGAGTGAGTGAGCCCTGCTTTCTGTCCTGCTCCACTTGAATCACAGCCAACTGCCCCCGGAGCTCGCATTGGCCACCAAGGAGGGGTGATGTCCAGCAGCACCGCTGTGTGGCAGGAAGCAGTGAAGAGCATGAACAACTCAAGGAGCAGAATGGTTTGGGTACCAGTGGCGGACTGGCCCCAGCTGGAACCCGTACGATCTCTTTTCTGAGCGATGCCCAATTCACCCCTATCAGCCCAGTCATGTTTAATACATTAAACTGTCACGATCGCGGACACACTCTAGTGGGTTTGACCTGACTATTGTAGCATTCACCCGTGTCCTGGCAATGTCGAGAAGTTTCTACACAGGAGACCACAAAAAATGTCCCTATTACATGCACACATGCAGTGGGCAATTCTGCTGCCATGCTCAGCAGCATGAGCTCTCTGGTACCCTTGGCACCAGGGCATCTCTCTGCTGAGGAAAGGCTGAGGGACTTGGGTCTGTTCAGTCTGGAGAAGAGAAGGCTGAGGGGGGATCTGATCAACACCTTGAAATACTTCAAGGGTGGGTGTCAGGAGGATGGGACCAGTCTGTTTTCAGTGGTGCCCAGGGACAGGACAAGAGGGAACAGGCACAAACCTGAACATGGGAAGCTCCATCTCAACACGAGGAGGAACTTCTTTGCTGTGAGGGTGTCAGAGCCCTGGCAGAGGCTGCCCAGAGAGGTGGGGGAGTCTCCTTCTCTGGAGACATTCAAACCCACCTGGACACGTTCTTGTGGGACCTGCTCTAGGAAGACCTGCTCCAGCAGGGGGTTGGACTGGATGATCTCCAGAGGTCCCTTCCCACCCGATAGAGTTCTGGGATTCTGTGATGCATTTATGGGTGCCCAGAGCCCCCATAGCAGCCCTTATCCCTCCTCACAGAGCAGGCTGGGGCAAAGCGTGTGCAGCTCCTTCAGTCTCTGTGGCTCCAACCAAACCTTTGGTACACAAGGTCATGGGTAGCTGCCTCCCAGCTGCAGTCACAGGTCTGCAGAGCTTCTCCAAAAAGTTGCAGGCTATCAAACAACTTCTGGGCTGCACAAACTCGCCTCTGCCTGACATGGAGTGACTATGGCCAGGGAAAGGGAAACTTGCCCTCAAACTCTCTTCACATTTTCCCTTCAGTCAACACGGTCGGTTGGCTCAACTCCAATTTAATGTCCTAGAATACGTAGTAAAAAGTAAATGGACCCTATCTCTGTTGGGAAATTGAAAATATCTTATCTTTTCCTAAGCTAAAAGAACCATCCCTCTGCTTTTAAAATGTCTCCCTCATTCGGCAACTCTGTCAGTGCAATTTGCCAGCAAGAAGCCTTTGTGGGTCATTGTCAGCAGTGCAGAGTCACCCAGCCCTTCACTCCTTCCTCCCCCCTTCAGGGGCAGGAGGAGTCCCGAGGGTCTCACTATTCTACTTCCTTGCAAAATGAAGGCAGGAAAGGAAGAGCAGGGGAGAAGTGAAATGCCAAGATGCGCAGCTCCCACGGCCATGAAGCCCACACTAAGCATATCGCCACCAGCTCTAGCAGTGCCCTCTTCGTAGAAAATGGCATATTTGAAAACACTGCTGAGGAAAGGTACAAAATAAAAGCAAACTTTATACTTCCTCACGGGGAGAAAAATTGGTTCTTTTGAATGTCTTCATATCCCAGAAGAGGGAAGAGGAGCTGCCCTGCAGTATTTGTATTATTTCATTTGCATTGATTTAGGAGTTATTTCAGCAATCATTTTCAGATCCTTTGCCATTACCCATTTGCCAGCTAAGTGAGAAAAAATGGAAAGGAGAGGAAAAGGATACCCAACTTTTGCACTTTACCTAGAGAAACCCTTTGCATTTTGAATCAAAACCAGAAATCATGATCACTCTGGGCTGTAACTGGGTAAAAGCATTCTTTGCAATGCATAAAACAGAGCAGCACATTTCTCCTTCTGTTACATTTACTTCCTTCTTTCTCTTACTTGAAAAAAATCCTGAGCAGCGTGAGATGAAAGCTGCCTTTTCACAGCTCTCCATCTGACCTGGACAAACAGCTGGCCAGACTCTGGTGCTTTGCTTTCAGTGATCAAACACTCCTGCATCCACCAGGATATCACGGAAGCGTGGAAGCCATTTCTCTGAAGAGGAAGAGGTCTCCTGCCCTTTGAACCTTTCAGAAGATGGAAGAACTAGACCTGCTTAGCTCTCCAGCACCATCCAACGAGGCCTCATGATGGATGTGCAAATCAGAGTCAGCTCACACTCGCTCCCCTAATCCCGAAATGCAAAAGCAAATCTCAGAACACCGTGAATATTTTGGAGTGAAAGTGCAGGAAAATGTATTTTGTTGCACAGTGATGCTCATTAAACCTATTTCCTAGGGCCTCCTAAGCTGCTATTTATTTGTCAGCTCAGCTACTTGTCTTTTCTGGGAGAAGAGAGTCAGTCTCTTTCTGAGGGTTTGCACAATGCCTCATACGATGCTCTGCCCCAGTCTTTACTGGGAGGGCCAGTATGACAGATAGCATGTCAACATAGTCTAAAACACCACCACAGAACAGCAGCGATAATAACAGACACGGAGAGGATCATAGAACTGCCTGGGTAGGAAGGGACCTTTAAGATCACTGAGTCCAACCATCAACCCAACTCTGATAAAACCCATCACTAACCCATGTCTCTCAGCACTGTGTCAACCCGGCTTTTGAATCCCTCCAGGGATGGGGCCTCAACCCCTGCCCTGGGCAGCCCAGTCCAAGGCTTCACAACCCTGTCAGTGTAGAAATTTTTATTAATATCCATCCTAAACCTCCTCTGGGGCAAATCGAGGCTGTTTCCTCTTGTCCCATCACCTGTCCCTTGGGAGAAGAGACCGAACCCCCCCTGGCTACCCCCTCCTTTCAGGGAGTTGTCGAGGGCGAGAAGGTCTCCCCTCAGCCTCCTTTTCTCCAGGCTGAACACCCCCAGCTCCCTCAGCTGCTCCTCACCAGACTTATGCTCCAGACCCTTCACCAGCTCCATTGCCCTTCTCTGGAGCCTGTCCAACCCCTCAACGTCTATTTTGTGGTGAGGGGCCCAAAACTGGACCCAGCACTTGAGGTGGGGCCTCACCAGTGCCCTACCTATTACATGGCAATTATAAGTTAAACCCACAGGAGATTTCATACTGAAGAGTTAAGCGGGGATGGAATTCCCAGCTTTGCTTCGCTTGTGTGCACGGCTTTTGTTCTACCTATTAAACTGCCTTTTTCTCAACCCATGCTTTTTCTCACTTTCAGTCTTCTGACTCTCTCCCCACCCCACCAGGCGAGCGGCTGTGAGGTGCTTAGCTGCTGGCTGGGGTTAAACCACCACAGCTCAAAAAGTGACAGTTCCGTTCTGATGTGGAGTCTGACAGTCTCCAGCTCATTATAAATATTTGATCACGGGGATGCATTTTTAACCAGGTATTGTGAAGAAAAATGAGACTTCTCAGCATTTATCAGAAATGTCACTGAATCAGCAGATCACCCGCAAATTAATGCCACAGCAGTCCCAATGGGGTCACACAGGAATCAATTCTTGGTCCTGTGCTAATTAACATTTTTTGCTGCCCCCTGGAAAGAAAACAACCACAAAATAATATTGGATAAAGACTGAGGATAGACTAAAGGTTGGAGAAATGTTCAATACTGAACAGGATGGTCGCTGATACAAACCGTGGTGCAACCAAATATTAACTGTTTTAATATGACTAAATATGAAGATCCACATGTAAGAACAAGGAGCAAAGTTATACTAAGACAATAGGAAACAGCCTAGAAAACAGAGAAGACCTCTTGAAAAGTCACATGTCTGAAAAAGACTACAGGGCCATAGAGGATAACCAGCTGAAATAATGCCAAGTGTAATTTTGTGACCAAAAGGCTTCATTTTGCCCCAGGATGTAGATGCCAAAACTGGGGTTCGCTGTGCAGTAACTAGAAAGGGAGGTGCCTCTCCACAGTCAAACCACTCTCAGACAAGCAGAACGTATCACTCCCAAGTACTGCCCTTCTTTCTCCTCTGAGGGAGGCCAAATGCCTATCTCGGGTTAAATGCTTAATTTTCAGATGGCTGAATGATACCAAGCCTGAGCATGCAGATCTAAAAAAACACCACTGAAGCATTGATACTGGAATCATAGAATCACAGAATGGTTAGAATTGGAAGGGACCTTCAAGATCATCCAGTTCCAACCCCCTTCCCTGGGCAGGGACACCTCCCACCAGCCCAGGTTGCTCCAAGCTCCATCCAGCCTGGCCTTGAACCCCTCCAGGGATGGGGCAGCCACAGCATCTCTGGGCAACCTGGGCCAGGCTCTCACCACCCTCACACCAAAGAAGTTCTTTCTGGTACCTCATCTAAATCTCCCCTCTTCCAATGTAAAGCCGTTACCCCTTGTCCTGTCACTCCACTCCCTGACAAAGAGTCCCTCCCCATCTCTCCTGTAGCCCCTTCAGACACTGGGAGGCTGCTCTAAGTTCTCCCTGGAGCCTTCTCTTCTCCAGACTGAACAACCCCAGCTCCCTCTGCCTGTCTTCACAGCAGAGGTGCTCCAGACCTCCCAGCATCTTCTTGGCCCTCCCCTGGACCTGTTGGAACAGGTCCATGTCCCTTCTGTGTTGAGGACTCCAGAGGTGGACACAGAGCTCCAGGTGGGGTCTCACCACTCTGCCATTCAGCACGGTATTAAGAACATATGTTTCTTGGCTGGTACCGAGCTTTCAGTAAATTCTGGTGAGAAATGAGGTGCAAATTTTTAGCTGTTCCTGGGGCAATTCAGGAAGAGTTGTGGCAGACCATTCTCAGCTGTTAATTTTTAACAATGAGCAGCACCCTTTTCCTGAAAGATAGGCATCAGTTTAAAAACAATTGCTGGCATTATTTTATGACCCATCTTAGTCAGGAGGCCAGTCCTGTTATCTAGTATGCAGGTCTGTTTGCATAACTTCTGAATGCATGAAACCTCACCAAAGTTTCAGAACCCAGCAACAATACTGCTGGAAGGAGGAAAAGGAACCTGTGTCTGTATATCATCAAGGCAACATTACAGTTCAAAATTCTTTCTGGGACACTGTTACTGGTGCTTCTGATTAATTATTTAATCAGAGATGTAAGCTGCTAGCGTCTGTAAACATTAAAATAATCCAGCCAAGCCTGCAATATAACACACTCTTGGTAATTATGCCAGTTGGATGTCATCATCAGTCATGCTTTACAGGGAGGAAGAAGCCTCTCATGGTACACAGCGCTGATGGGAACAGAGGCATGGCAAACACTTTCTGAGTACAAGTGCTCATCTGTGACCTGAGCAAAGAGCCTGGGCATTACCCTAACCGGCATTCACCGCTGAGGTGGCCAAAGCCAATGAACACAATCATACAACTAGGATCAGACAAAGCGAAATAGAATTGATAAGCACAATCTTGATACATGCTGCACGGGAAAAAATATCACACAATCAACATCTCTGCAGAAACTAACGCTTCAGAAAGCAATGCCTGCAGATCCAAAAGGTTAATCCACTGCCTTTTGCTTCAAAATAAGAAATGCAGTTCTCGCAACTCTTAACTATGGAGTGTTATCAAAACCTGAATCTAAAACTGCCAGGGCATCCATGTTCCTGGCCAGCACTGATGCCTGATGGGCGAGGAGAGCATCTGGGCTGATCCAGGAGCCCAGCACACCCCGTAGCGGGGCTTTCATCCCGTCAAGTGACTCATCTCTAATACGTGGTGACACACACTGTAGAATATGGCTATAAATGTGTGCAAATTAGAGGGTCTAAAAGAAGAAGGTGGCTCAAAACACGCCATTCTGCTCTCTGGGGTCTAGTGTACTTCCCAGGGCAGTTCAGAGGTGGAGCATGACCAGCACACTGGAGGTCAATGAGGAACCAGCTGGTCACCGTGCACAGTCACATACAGTCTCTGTTCCTGGCCACAGAAGCTGTTTGATGGCCAGCATCCCCCACCACTGTCCTGTGTAGAATATGTTCTTTGCTGTACTTTGTACGTTACTCCCCTGACTGCACGTGGAAGGTTTAGCACATCACAGACACACACACACATACAGCTGTACTGCCCACAACACCATGTGTATCAGCACAGAAGGGAAAATGCCCTGCTTGATACATGTACTTGCCTTGGAGAAACCCGGAACTATCCCTGTTGAGCAGAAATAACCTGGAAATCATTTCACAGAATCACAGAATGGTTTGGGTTCGAAGGGAACTTAGAGATCACCCAGTCCCACCCCCCTGCCCTAGGCAGGGACACCTCCCACCAGACCAGGTTGCTTCAAGCCCCATCCAGCCTGGCCTTGAACCCCTCCAGGGATGGGGCAGCCACAGCTTCTCTGGGCAACCTGGGCCAGGCTCTCACCACCCTCACAGCAAAGAACTTCTTCCCCAGATCTCAGCTCCATCTCCCCTCTTTTGGTTTAAAACCATTACTCCTTGTCCTATCATTGTATTTCCTTTCTCCCCTTCCAGAGCTGACCTTTTCTGACCACTGTATGCTCTGCTGCAAAATAAGAAATTAAACCCTCCTTGTTATTAACAAGTACAGACCTCAGAGCTGAGAAAAATCACAGATCAGTTGAGTCTGAAAGGGATCTCTGGGGATCTAGTCCTATCCCCCTGCTCGGAGCAGAGTCACCTGAAGCATCTTCTCAGGGCCTTGAATACCTCCAAGGAAGGAGCCTCCTTCCTCCATAGACAATGTGTTCCGTGTCTTATCTTCTTCACAGCAAAAATGTTTGGGTTTGTACTGTCACCAGACAAAGTGAAGAAGTTCCTCCTTACATTTAGATGGAACTTCTCATGTTCAAGTTTATGCCCATTTCCTCTTGTCCTGTCCCTGGGCACCACTGAAAACAGACTGGCCCCATCCTCCTGACAACCCACCCTTGAAGTATTTCTGGGTGTTGATCAGATCCCCCCAAGCACAGAGAATTGTTTCATGAGGGGTTGCTGAAGAGCTCAATTTAAACCACAAGAAAGCCAGCAGTGAGCACAGACACTGAAGAGAAACAAAACCATGGTAATTCTCCTTGCTCTCTGGAACAAGCTCAGCTTTGACCTCTATCAGCACATTGCAAATGCTCTGGTTTTCCAGGTGTTTCTTTGAAAGCACTGATAGAGTGAAGCAGTAGGCCCAACACAATGGTCTAAGCGACAGAAATCACGTATTACCATTATTCATCAAAGCCTTGGTGAAATTTCCAGAAGATGCTGATATTTGGTGCCTATTGATTCCATATGAAGACACGTATCCAGACCTCTGGCTCAGCACTTAGAAGATATCTCCATTGTGCCTCCCTAAAGCCTTCCAGGTGACAGAAAGCAATTTTGCAAAGTCATCTGGATGTCCCAGAATCCTGACTTATCTCCATACACCCATTCATGCTTTTGTAGCTGCACAAAGAGGTCGAATTTGTCCTCTCTATTGTGCAATCTCTTTCTTTAAGAAACCAAGCAAACCATACAGTGTCTTTAAAAAAACAAACCCAAATTCCCCAAAAATAAATAGTGCCAAAATTGACACAATGGGCGTAAATAAAAGCTGGGTAAGCCAGGGAGCTAATTTTTTTAAACATGATACTTTTTTCTTTCCTTTGAGCAATCAAGTTACTACCTCTATGTACAAATTATGTATATAGTCTGTATATAGTCACTTGAATGCCCATTTGAGTAAAGCAATACTGAAACTGGGAAGTGGAAAAATAAAAACTTGTCTTCTGTGATTGAGGACCATTACAGAGTCCTAAAAACGTTATCTTTTGTTAGAAAATAAGTAAACTTCTCAGGCTTACAAGCAGCACAGTGCAAAGAAAGGATTAGGAGATGACTGAATATAAACCAAGCAATACTGGATTTCACAGACTTTCCTCCATTTCTTTATGTGCTATTGTAGTTTCAGGACCTTATTGAAGTCAGGATCAAGATTGCTTGCCTTGGTAATGAGATATAAAAGGCCTTCTTTCCCCTTTGGATCTCAGCGAAGTCGTACCCTAAAGTCTGCAGCAACAGAGATAGATTCATCTTTTCCAGCCTGCCCCACTGTGAGTTCACACTCACAAACCATGTTCTCTATTAAACAGCCACCACCCAACCCCTGAGACACAGTCACAGCACTCCCCATGGCACCCACAGACACCAGGGCACGCTGCTTCTGTTGGCTTTGTCATTGCTGGCGATCGCCCCTGGCCAACGATTCTCCACAGAAGGAATACACGTGGCAGCAGTGGGCTGGGCTTGCTGTTCTGTGTCTCACTTGCAGAACCTTCAACATTGGAATGGACCTTTGAGATCATCGAGTCCAACCATAAAACAAAACAAATAAACAAAAAACCAACTAAACCCCACCACCACCACACACTGACAACACCACATCCAAAAAAACCCCACTACACCCAACAATCTCAGCCCCTACAACATGCCCTGCAGTGTCACATCTACACGTGTCTTAAATACCTCCAGGGATGGTGATTCAACCCCCTCCCTGGACAGGCTGTTCCAGGGCCTGACCACTCTCCCAGTAAAGTCATTCTTCCTGATATCCAGTCTAAACCTCCCCTGCTGCAACTTCAGACCATTTCCTCTGGTCGTCCCGGCATTATTCGCTTTGGAGAAGAGGCCAACACCCGTCTCTCTCCAACCTCCTTTCAGGGAGTTGTAGAGGACAAGGAGGTCTCCCCTCAGCCTCCTCCAAACTAGATATGCCCATTTCCCTCAGCCTCTCCTCATAGGACTTGTTCTCCAGACCCCTCACCAGCTTGGTAGCTCTCCTCTGGACACACTCCAGCACCTCAATGTCCTTCTTGTAGTGAGGGATCCAGAAGTGAACACAGCCCTGGAGGTGAGTCCTCACCAGTGCCCAGTACAGAGGCACCATCACTTCCCTACTCCTGCTGGCCACACCATTGCCATCTCATCTGGCTCCGTACCAAAGCCAGAGACACTTTGCCTGGTTTTCACACCAGTAAACGAAACCGGTCAGGGGCTGTTCTTGGGGCCTGGTGCCAACTGGCACTACACCATTTGGTCTCCTTTCAGCAAAAATACCAACCCAGCTAAGCTTCCCTACAGCTCCCTTCCAAACCAGCAGGATCACATCCAAACTGTCCGTCAGGAATGAGCTCAGACCCCAAATCATGCCCAGGCACTGAAGCAGTGGGAGCTGATCCAGGCCAAAACCACCCGAGGGACGTGCTAGCAGTCACTTGTCAGCGTGTGGGCCCTTCCTTACCTCGGTTTACTACACAAATACAGGTTTTTGACTAATAGAAGCAATTATATAGCAAGGAACAACTTTGAGAAGAATGATCCCAGGTACTGACTTGAGACCAGGATGTAGGGACTCACGTCCTTTCTCTAAAACATACCTTCTACGTGTTTGGAAGCTCATCTCTTAATCTGTGCCTCTGTTCTGCATAGTTTTGGGTTTTTTAAGGTGGTTGTTACTTTTTTTTTCTTTAAAACACAGCTTACTGCAAAGAGACTGATTTTACCTGTAGTATCAATAGTAACTGTGACGAGAGAAGTTATAAATCCAACAGCTGCTGATCTCCATCACAGAAAGGAAGGAAACAAAGGAAATGTTATGCCGCAAGGAAGAAATTCCCATGCCCCCATCAAGCCATTACGTTTACAGCTTCATAAAGAACAGATGAAAATTAACCCTATTTTGTGATGGCTAAATTCTGTTTTAAACATTCTCCAGATACACTCTTTTTCACTACAGTTGCCGCTTTTCAGTTACTCACAAAGTCTCTTCACAATAAGATATTTGTGGAGTTTCATTCTTTTGAAATCATTCACTATTTATTACATACATTTAGGAGCTGTATCGTTACTGACCATTAGGCTGTTTATTTTCAGTTTTCATAAACTGTCATGAAGCAAATGGTGTGTGAATTGCTGAGGGCTGATACATAATTAAAATGTAATTTCATGAGGTTTAAGTGTAAACTACTTAAATGCACCTAATTTTTTTCCTGTTTATGGCATTACATTTTCAGACCTTTACTACAGCACCTCTGCTGTGAGGACAGGCTGAGGGAGCTGGGGTTGTTCAGCCTGGAGAAGAGAAGGCTCCAGGGAGACCTTAGAGCAGCTTCCAGTGTCTGAAGGGGCTACAGGAGAGATGGGGAGGGACTCTTTGTCAGGGAGTGGAGTGACACGACAAGGGGTAATGACTTTAAATTGGAAGAGGGAGATTGAGATGAGATACCAGAAAGAAGTTCTTTGGTGTGAGGGTGGTGAGAGCCTGGCCCAGGTTGCCCAGAGAAGCTGTGGCTGCCCCATCCCTGGAGGGGTTCAAGGCCAGACTGGATGGGGCTTGGAGCAACCTGGGTTGGTGGGAGGTGTCCCTGCCCAGGGCAGGGGGGTTGGAACTCCATGATCTTTAAGTTCCCTTCCAACTCTAGCCATCCTATGATTCTACAACAGATTTTGTAACAGAAATTAATATTTTCTTCTGCTATTTCTCTATTCAAAGAACTAAACAGAAGCAAACTCTGCTTTACCTGCTCCCTGTGAGACCCCAGAGTGCTGGGAGCGAGGATGTCAGAGCTGCACCCTCCCAGAGGACGAGCAGCATCCCTGCTGAGGTACTGCTTTTAAATGAACCAACTATTTGGGCAGGATACCACTGGTAATGGAACTTCACATAAGCAAGTCTGAGAGAAGGAAATGGGGGGTCTGCACCTGCGGGGATGTGGCGTTCAGAGAATCACTGAGCAGACAGAAAGGAGTTTTTTTTGCTTCTTCCCAGATAAACTCAGGCAGAGTCTTGTTTCTCATCTCTTCTTTGAAAAGCCTCCTCATTATCATGTTGTTCTTTTCACCGAAGCAAACTGAATTTTCATGAGGCAAGGAACTGAGATTCCAGATGGCAGAAAGCCTTTGCTTAGAGGTTAGTTAGTTAGTTAGTTAGTTTGCTAGAGGTTAGAAGTATTTAGAAGATAGTTTGCTGATAAACCTGCTGTGTGGGTCCTGCAAAAGACCCAGGAAGGAACCGGGCTTGTAAGGGACTTATTAAATCCTCCCCTACTGCCATCTGGTGCCAGGAGCAAGTAAATTACTCTTCACAGTAACTTTGAGGAGTAGGGCTTACTACAGGGATGCTGTGATGCTGATCAGCTCCATCAGCAGGGGCACCAGCATCTCTCTCTCTGCCCCTGTCCCTACTCCCACCTCTACCAGCTGCTTGAAATGAGGCCCAGACTCTCAAATGTAAACACGAGGTGCAATTAGGAAGTGCCTGGGAGATGGTGCGATGTAGGGGGATCAAATGTTCCCTTTCAAAGCAGCACAACCAAGTATCCATAGCTGCGAGCTATGGGTAAGAGAACAGAGAAGCATGGGTGGCATCTTTCAGGGTGTCTTCTACGTCTTCTTGGCTCTAGTGGCCGAGACTGTAGAGAGTGGGTTGAGGTTTTGTGTCTGGTTGGATTTGGTGATCTCAGAGGTCCTTTCCAACCGTGACAATTCTGTGATTCTGTGCTACGATTCTATGATTCTACAAATGGGACACTTTATAGTGCACACAAGAGTAAGCAGAAAAGTATAATTCCTTTCCGGTGGCCCCACAGCAGGTCAGTGCCAAAATCAGGAAGAGAATCCAGATTCCTCCTCCCAGCCCCAGTGCCCAGACACTGCTGCCATCTTCTCTTTCCACACAGTGTACAAGACAGACTGACAGACAAGACAGACACCACTCCAGTAAAGCCCAGTGTCCAATACATCCGCCACATTTGCCCCCTACTTCATTTGTCTCCCCTCAAACCACCTAAAGCAGGGCTAACTGGGCACTTGCTACACAGCTACGGCAAATGAATGAACTCTTAGTGCATTACAAGCTCTGGAAGAGTTGGCTAAGGCTTTAACAAATGGTTACCAATGAACTAATGAACATCTTAAGGAATCCAACTATTTAACACACTTCTTTACATCTGAAAAAAATACATCCAGCAACAGTTGGTTTCTCTTTCTGCTAGGCCACAATTCCTCCAGCTCGCTGTCAGCTTCCCTCAAAGCATTACAGTCAACAACAAAGAATAAAGAGGAAATCAGCAGCAGTTGCTACAAATCAGTTCTGAGAGTTGACAATGGTGATTAAAAATCTTGTGTTTCCATGTGGACATATGCAGGAATAACATTAAAGGCAATAGCTGCAGGTTGGGGGACTGAAAGTAAAAGTAACTGCTGGAAAATACATGTTTTCCTGCAGCACCTTCCAAATCCTGTCATCAGCAACAACTTCTATTTGTTGTGGAATATGTCATCATTATGGGTTTTTTTCCCAACAGCTCCAAACCAAGAAAGCAAACGGCAACCAACAGCACATTCCCAAGTCCATAGACACCCAGATGTTCAGCTGCAGGCCTCCAGCTCTGCCTCTGCACGAACACATCTGCTAGCCTTTATCTTCTATGTGTGTTTGTTGTCAAGTCCAACATGTTTTTCAAAGTGATACAGAATCCGCACAAAGAGAACTTTGGCTTTGGGCCTGCTCTAGATACTACCTAGCAAAAAATTGTGCTTTTGCCTCCAACATTTTCTATTAAGTCTTTTAACCATCCTCTGTTCTCTTGCACAGTTCTTTTATAAGGAGAAGAAATTTCCCCTGGCAGTTATACATAAACAGATTTTAAGAAGAATGGGAAGGTTTGTGTTTTCGCAGTACATTTGACGACATAAAAGCACAGAAATCAGTCCTTACATACTGCGAGCACTGATACTATGCTGTAAAATAAAAATGCTTCATTGTCTTTGGAGACTAACTCTGCCATTAATTCTAAGCTCAATAAAGTGAAGATCACAATCCAGACAAAAGGTCTTGACTCTGACTCCTATTTATACTGAGTAGAACTTCTTAAGAAGGAGGATGATTGGTCACATTGACTGTACTGAAATGAAAAAGGGTTGTAAACCCATGAAACTGGAGGAAATAACTCCAAAGGAGACAGAAAAATTAATATTATGACTATCTGACAATGACATTTAAGATGCATGAAACACCTGATTGCCAGGGAAAGAGAGAAGGTATTTGTCACAGAAAAATTCTCAGGCACTTCAGACCGCATTGGGTTGTTTTCAGGGTTGTTTCAAGTTAACATTTTCACAGTGTCTTCACAAGATTCTAAATTTCTAATTTGTAAGAATTGGTATTGGTCACCAATACTGGTCATCCTTCCGTTGGTGCCCCAGGTCATGGCGTGCTTGCAATGTCCATAACACTTTGGTTGCACTTCTCACTTGCTTGTCTTTGACACACATCTCCTCAACCACCCTCCAGCTTCCCCCGTGCTGTGCTGAAAGTCCTCACCTGAAAAGCAGCTTTCTCCTGCTGCAAGGGACCCGGCAGCCTGTGTGACATACATAAATGAAAGCTCCTCTCTAATTACGATGACGCATATAATGACTGAGCATAGCAATTCAATATAAGGATGCATTTCTGACTCTTTGGCTACTCTACTCTGCTGTACAGCCTGAGTGAATTTTTCCTTTCTGGCTCATTCTGTGCTGATGGGAATCATCCATCTCTTTTGGTTTCACGAGCGTAGTTCTGTGTAGAAGGGCCCCTGGCTTAAAAGGTGGCACTTTCCTTCCTTCTGGAGTCTCAAGACACCAAGAGCAATGACAGAAAAGGGCAAACACCTGAGCTGAAGGGAGAAGTGGAAACCAGTATGAGAAGGGCAGAACCACAGCTCAGCAGTGTGCCAGAGGGTAGAATCAGGATAAGGAGACAGTGACTACTGATGATGGAGATGAAGCAGCCAATTTATGGGGTTCATTTCCTGCAGGTACGTGGCTCCCAACGAGCATAAGGTATGAAATTGCCACTGCACTTCACTGTGATCTGAAGATCCATAAGAAGAAGCAAGGCCAAAGGAGCCCACTGCGACACAACCTACCACAGGGAAGGAGGAAATGGGACTCTGTAAGAAAGCAGAGTCTGAATGGACAAGAGTAATGGAAAATTTGGAGTAAAGCTGACCTTAACAACAAGTTGTAAGGATAATTAACGAAAAAATTGTGCTCTCATCAAGAAGATGGTTCTGGAAATTGAGTTGCATTTGGTGGCAGAAACCAGAGTGACAACAGAAGAAAGTCTCAGGCAGAGGAGAGGGAAGCTGAATAAGGCTCAGGTTTCATGACCTTTTCAAATCTGCAGTTATGTGAAAAAGCAGTAGACGGCAGAAAAAACACCCCTGTTTATCCTCTACTAACATGTTTGAAATTCAGTTCCTGTAAAGAAAAAAAGATTAATATTTTTAATACTGCATCACTTAAAGGAAGCAATTGCAGTTCCTAAAACCACTGTACCTTATCACATAACTGAAAATCTCCTGCCTTTCTTAATAACTGAAATATATCTCTTCTGCCTCGCAGCAGATCAAAGCAGCCATGGGCATTCCTGCTAGGGAGTACTACTGAAAGAGAAAATCAGTGGCATTCATTGAATTTTAAATGTTGAACTGGAGAGCTGTTTCTAAAACCTGTTCTGAGAAGTCATTCTCGGTCAACGGTTTCTCTTTTTACAACGTCTTTGTTCCCTCCATTGGCCAGGCTGCTACTGATGGAATACAACCTTCTGCTTCCTTAACGGCACAGCATCTTGCATCTGGCCAAAGGCAAATGGAGTAATTTTTGAAGATGAACTAGGTATAATGTAAAATTATAGACTGTCTAGATCAGAAAAGATCCTTAAGATTATTGAGTCCAACCATCAACCCAACTCTGATAAAACCCATCACTAACCCATGTCTCTCAGCACTGTGTCAACCCGGCTTTT
>VXBJ01003799.1:133779-214303 GCA_013400055.1 Nycticryphes semicollaris
AAAACAGTGGTCCCGGCGGAAAAAAAAATAAAAAAAAAAAATTCCACAAACCCGTGTAAATAAACGGCGGCGACAAAAGGGACAAGTCTGGCGGCTCCACCCGCCGGCGTGGGGATCCCCCCGCCCCCTCCCGGGGCTTCAGGAAGGGCTTCCCCCGGCCCCGGCCAACCCCTNGGGAGGAGGGAAGGAGGAGGGAAAGCAGCGACGGGGAAGAGAAAAGAAAAGATGAAACGGCAAGAACCCCGCCCAGGCCTGGAGGCTGAGCTGCATCCCCTCGGCTACCCGCACACGGCGGAACGGGGTTACAGCCCCGGGGGCGGGGGGGGACATAGGGGGGGAGGAGAAGGCTGCATGCGCCCGGTTTCCCTTCCCAATGCACGCAGGCAATTGATTCTCATCAATTATTTAGTGTCCCCTCCAGGGGGACCGGGCAGGGACAGATGCCGGGCACCTCCTGCCCCACCAGCAGCGGGACAGGGGACGGGGTTTTGCCTTTGTTCGCTGCTGGGAGGGCGGCGGGTCCCGTCCGTCCCCCCCTCCCCGTCTCCCGGTGCCAGGAGCCCGCGGCGGCCGGGAGGGCAGAGACAAAGGCTGCAGAAGCCGGTAGCTCCGGCGGTGGGATCTGATCTGTTCGCCCCGAACACGGCGACTCACGGGCCACCGAGGGTTTGTTCCTGGCGTGGGCGATGCCCGGAGGCGCTCATCTGTTCCACCTGCCTGTTGTGTCGTGAGGGGAGTTTATCCGCGCTCTGAACCACTTCGGAGGGCTCTTAAGGCTTCGCCCATTGAGGTCTTTCCCAAACAGAGACAAAGAAAAGCAGAAAAAAAGGGCTTTCTTTCCTTTCCCTGCCCTCCGAGGAGGGAGTGTTTCCATCCCATGGCCGTGCCTGGGCGAGTCCTGCACCCACCTGTGTCTGCGTGAACACCCGGTGAGGAGAGGCTCGGGGGGCAGCAGTGGCCGGTTTGGGGTCCTTCTCCTTCCTCCCTCAGCAGCAGGTCCCTGGTGAGGTCCTGGGCTGTGCCCCCAGAAGTGCTTCCACCGGGAAGGCAGGGCCTGGCACCACACTTTGCTCCAGCCAGGGAAAAATGGGGTTTTTCGGGATGGAAATTCCTCCTGAGGGATAATGAGCTGAGCATTTTGTGCCCATAGGTGTACCAGCATATACACACATGCATACATCTATACATACCTTTATATATAAGATATATACACACAAATACAGTGTAGATACACAGGTATGTAAATGTGTGTGCATGCACACATGTGAACACGTGTATAAAATACGCCTCTACATATATATATGCATAGTTTTATATATTGCATGTATATATATATATTTACATATTTGTGAAGTCTGTGGACAGGGTAAGCTCAGGGGAGATCAGTTGCCCCCTTTCCAGCTGCCCCCACCCCACAGCCCTCCCCACCTCTTCCCACAAACAGGACCCAACGCATCTGAAACAGCGCATCCTGGGACGTGGAAAGAAAAGGTAGGATGCTCCCACCTGCCTGTCCTCCAGCCCTGAGCCCAGGGACTGCAGGAGCTATATATATACAGATAGGTTTGATGACTTGAGGACAATCAGAAAATAGGAAATGGAACATTTCTGCTGAAGAAGAAAAACACTGGGATGATGAAAAGCCGCTATTTATATTCATAATACTTAATGATTTAAGTCGGGCCTTTGAAACCCATCATAAATACTGACTGCAGCCACACCATCTAAGCAGAACAATTGGTTGAAATGTGAGGAATGAAAATACAAAATATTTCTGGAGTTGGAGCTGAGAAATAAACCCAGGATATTGTTCTGTTCCTGTGAAAGTGGTGGATCCATTCTGCTAGAAGAAAGCCTAGGCTGTTCGTCTCAGCGGACACACGGAACAGTGGTGAGGAGGCCATGACAATAACATGGCATCTCATGTCTAGGACATTCCCCAGAAGGACAAGCACCACAATCCCTGCCCTTAAGGATACAGCAACTTGTATCCTTTCTGCTCTCCTGGTGTTGTCTGGATGGACTTTCTGGAGTAAAACAAAACCGGGACGTGGTGACATCTCGTTACCACCCACAACAAGCTTTATTGTGCCTCTGGAAAGATCCGGATCCTGAGTGTCTCATAGTAGTGTCCAAATGAAACCCAGGTCATCAGATTATCTTCACCCACGTTGGCTCCTGTCTGACAGCAGAGACCAAACTTATGGGAGAAAAATTTGTCCATCTCATTTGGGATTCTTGACTTGCTTCTCAAATTTTCTATTCTGGCTAAAACACCAGCCCTGAAACAGTTTGAAATTACACATGGGCGCAAAAAATTGTTCCTACTGCTCTCATTTACTTTTGGGGGGAGAATGGGTGTATTCCACACAGACTAGGGCATTCTTTTGCTAGTAAAAGCTGTACTTCCTTTAGGAAATTTGCTACTAGTTCTCCATAGGTGTTTTACATGGCTAGCAGGTGATGATTTAATAGATGTAATAATTAGATCTACCCTAGCATAAGTCCAGGATGAAGAGACCTATACAGAGATGCTAATACAGTAAAAGTTCCATCCCTGGTCAGATTTTGTTGTAGGTTCTCTAAAAACTCATAGGTGGAAATAACACACAGAAAGGTCTTAGCTTCACATGGAAGACCAGGGGCTCTCAGGTCACTACAGCCAATGCTCAAAGGTGAGCAGTAGGCAAAGCAGGGGAGATAAAATGCTAGAGGTTATTTAGGGAGAGAACAAACCAGAAAACATCTTTATTGGTAGAGGCAGGTTGTTGTTACCAAGAACAGTTCTGGAGACCCATCTCCAACCAGGAATGGGGTGAGGTGGAGGGAGCAGTGGGCAGGGTCTGGAGTGGCTCTGCTCAAGGAGTGACCAGCTGTGGCAGGGGTCTTCAGGCTGGAAATGGGATGACTTGAGGAGAAACACGAGGCATGTCCCTACAACCTCTAGCAAGGAAAGTAAACAGGGGTAAGAGGTTCACTGTTACTCACAGCCTCTTCCCATTCCAATCGTGCAAAGATGCGAATGCAAATGAGAGAAACAACCAGGTGATGGATTCCAAGGAAACAGGAAAGAAAATGGTTGCCTGTGGTTCAACTACTCAACTCCCTGCCAAAGGCTGTTGTGACTGTAAGGGTCTATCTGGGTTTAAAAAGGCGGTTGAACAAAGTTATGGAAGAAAAATCAGTTGGGGATGACAAAGGCAAAACATGTAGCCCAAAAATACTCTCCACTGACAGCTGTTTTGATCTGGGAAATTGCCTGGGGGAGGCACCAGTATGTTTTGCTCTTCTCTTCCAGCATCCACTATTGACCCCAGTCAGACATCTATCAGTAAACTGAAAAATCTTTGATCTGGCTCCAAATTCTGATCCTGTTACTATCACCCTCTAGTTTTGCATCACTCTCTTTCCCATTTTCTTTCTTTTATTTTTTTTTTCTTCGTTTCTTCTTCATTCTTCATCCTTAGATCTCTTGTTGTGCAGAGCACTGGCGACCTGCTCCACCCAGGTAGAGTGTATCTATGACTTTTTCAGTACTTCTTTGAGTTCAATAGCTAAAAGTATTTTGACTTGAACTAGAACCATAGAATCATAGAATGGCCTGGGCTGGAAGGGACCTTTCAGATCATTGGGTCCAACCATCAACCCAACACTGACAAAAACCACCTCTAACTCCCTCAGCACCACATCTGCCCGGCTTTTAAATCCCTGCAGGGATGGGGACTCCACCACTGCCCTGGGCAGCCTCTGCCAAGGCTTGGTGAACCTTTCAGTGTCAACATTTTTCCTAATATCCATCCTAAACCTCCCCTGCTGCAACTTGAGGCTGTTTCCTCTTCTCCCATCACCTCTGACTTGAGAGAAGAGACCGACCCTAAGCCCTCTCTGCAACCTCCTGTGAATACACTGTTCCTCATTATTACTTGCTTGTGTAGAGATGTATTTTTTCTTATTCAGCCTGCAATTTAGCTATATGTAGTTGTGCAAGAGATGAATGGACACCAGGGTGAAAGAGGAGGAGAGGAAGAGAACGGAGAGGAAGAATTCCTCCTCTTCCTCCAAGGAGAGTTTCAGTTCAAGTTTTTTTCTGAAGTTCGGATGAGAATCCCTTTACGTAACACCCTAAAAGCATGTCCCAAGCCCGACCTCCCTGCTTTTGGTAGAGCATCCTTGAATAAGAGATTTCAGAAAGGGCCTGGAGAGGACACTTTTCCAGGAGGATGCTGCAGTGGCTCGCACTTGCGGTGCTTCTCCTGCTTTGCTTACTCACCCCTTCTGCCCTCTCGGGAACGCTGGGGAATGCTGAGGCAGGAGGAGGAGCTGGTGGAGTGTGCTGTGCTGGTTCATGAGTGCCCAGCTGGCACAGGATCTCCCTGCCCAAGGAGATGGGCTGGGCACGACTAATTCCACACCAGAGCACAGCCCTTTTTCTCTCTCCACGAAAAACTGAAAATCTGAGAATTTAACTCACCAATTTCTAATATGTTTGACTAAATGGCCCTCATGTCTCTGGTACCAAGCAGTAATGTGAGAATAAATAATGATTACTTTATAACTGCGCTCTTTTCTTATTTAGTTGGAAATGGACAAGCCTTCCAGACACACTGAGTAACAGTATTGCACAGCACTGAATCGTGATATTTCAGGAAAGAAGAAAACTTTGTGTTACAGAAAAAGCAAAGCTAAAAAATAAAGAAAGAAATAAATCTCCTGTATCCCAGTTAAGGAAGTCTGCGTGTCATGCACTGTCTTGGTTTAACCCTTGTGCTCCAACAGCTGGCTGTTTTCCCAGCCTCTCAGGGGGGGAGGAGACACAAGAAGTTGAAATTATCATGAAAATTAGAGGAATTTCTGTCTTTGTCAATGGAGAATTAAACTGGGTGAAATTAGGTCTGTTGCTTATTAGAACTCAATCCTTGTAGTTATAAAATAAAGGCTTGGTTCTATTTTTGCTATCAGATGTTTCATTCAGCCTTTCTGAAGGTTTCAGGAACTTTTATAATGCTGCTTTTTATTCCTACAGAAATCAATTGTACCTATTGTTCAGAGATAATGACAGAACTGAGCATGCCCTGGAACAGACCAGTGCTGCTGAACCATTTCTAATGAAAAAACGACCTCTACCAGTCTCTCTCGGTCTCTCCTGGACTTGCTATACCTCCTGTGTCTAGAATGGTTTAAAAAAAAATAATAATTTGGAACTTAAGACATAATTTACACTGAAAAAAAAAAAGTCTCTCTGTATCACTGCATTTGCTGCTGCTCTACTTTTTTATTTTCAGAGGACAGAATTGCACCAAACTTGCATAAATCTTGCTGTGCATGCATATATCTGCATAGTATATACACTGCATTAGTATCTAAAGCTCATTGATTACTTAGTGAGGCTAATGGGAGAGGAACAGTACAGCAAATGGTATAGCTAAGACTGCAGGACTGAAAGCCAGAATACAGTTTCTCTAGATTATTCAGTCTCTCACCCTGTCTCCTTGTGTTTTATACAAGGTGCTGGAGAAAAGCGACAGTCCCCTTTGGGACCTGACACAGCACCGATACCTTCAAACGGCCATTGTCAGGCAGGGATTTCAAATTCAAAGGACAGTGATTGCAGGTAACCTCAGAGATCTTCTCTAGCATTAAATGGATGCTCTTAAAAGAAGTCAGTCGTGAGCAGGGTGCACTCTGGGGTCTGATGGCTTCCTCCCACGACAACCTGTGCGTTGCTCTGAGCAGGGTTCCATGCTCAACATGAAGGTCTTGTTCCTCATCTTAAAGTCCTCATCATCACTTGCTCAAGCAGGTTGTGCACCTTCTTACCCCCTCCATTGTGCTCCACCACAGTTTAAAGTAAGTGACAGCAGTGGGTCCAGCATCCTGGGAGGGTTATAGACCCTGTCCTTTGGGCTTAGAGTTTGGGAGAAGCAGGAACATCCCGGGCTCATCCATCCGGTGGCTAACAAGGCTAAGTCCTGTCTAGAGGCCTCCATAGACTAGAGGTCTCCATAGTAGATGATTTTTCTTCATTAATCCATTGCATTGTGTCAGTCAGAGAAGTGTAAGATGAAGCTGCACAACTTTAAAGGCACTAAAGCACCCAATTCCCTTTGACCATGAGGGGACTCGGACTTTTCCCTTGAAAAGGCAGGAGCTGAGGTGAGGGAATGGGTGATGAAACAGTCTACAGTTTGGTAGCTGAGAGGCTTGAGAGTGTTTTAATTTTTATTTATTCCTTGTTTAATGTTAATTGCATTATTATTTCCTCCTTGTTAACTTGGGATGCTTGTTTTGATAACTTATGGATGTGGCTGATTGTTTAGGCTGGAACTGTATCTTGCTGCTCTGACTTCCAGGTGGAATCCCGTTCCCCCCCCCCCAAGCTTCCAGATGCAAAATTCAACACAGATTTTCCAAGAGCTGGTGTGAGACAATTGGCTGCCTTTCCTCCTGAATTACTCTCTGCCTGTATTGTCATCCTCTTACTGATAATCTGTCCCTTTATTTTGTCTTTAGTCTCTCTGGTAATTATTCACTATAACTTGTTTTTCAGGATTAGTGGATTTTTGTACAGATCTAAGTTATTTGTGAGCTTTCAGAGATAACTGGCAGACTAGGAACTTTTGGAAAAGTCGGCAAATTTATCTCTGTTCTTTGTTCTCCTAAATGCCCGTGAGAGCTCTACATAAGTCATTTTGAAAATAAGTTTTTTCATTCCTATGTCTTAATGGACTTTGAAGATGATGATCTGACATGTTATTTGTTAATTTACGCTTGCAAAAGCTAGGGAGAAATCCCTGTACTTAGGCAAGCTGAAAATTCATTAATCAATAGTGAATCGGATCCTTTCTTGGGCAATTTGCTGGGCTTTCTCTCAGGCCTGTTGTGCTGTTATCTGCATCATGGACTGTTCCCAAGCTTCTTACATAATGCTTTGGGAGAAATTAGGGGACTTCTGGTGCACATCAAGATGGTAAAACCAGGATGTTGGCTTTTCTGCCTGGAAAAAAAGCCCTGTAGATGTATCGAGAAGTACACCTAACAGGTCCGTTGTGTGGCTTTTGGTTCAGGGGCTGCCTATTTGGAGAAAATCAAGAAAATTATTTGAGAAAAATATCCTTCCTTGTGTAGGCTGTTGTTGCTTTGCAGGGTTTGGAGGGAGAGGCAGTGAATATACCTGTAGCAGCTTCTGTGCTCTCTCCGGGCCATGGGAGAGTGGCTCGGCGAGAGAAGGAGGCCAGAGTCCCCGTTTCTATGGTGACTTCACCCCGTGGAGCAGCTCCTTGTCAATGCCATCATGCTGGAGGAGAGGAGGTGGAGGGGAGGAAGGAGCTTTTCCAGGGAGGAGCCTGGGAAATCCAGAGTTGGCCTTTGTAGCCTGTATGGTAGTGGTGGAGGATCAGAGAGTGGGAACGGGAGAGATCTCCGGTGGAGGAGGGATGCTGGGCTTCTCCACCCTGACTCCCTCCTGCGTGCTCTGCATCCTGCAGAAGCTCAGGAGAGACAAGGTGCTGACAGCCTGGTCTTGTCCAGAGCCCCAGAGGAGTAAGGTTATTCGGCACAGCACGTCCACCCCAGTGTAATGCTATTGCAAGAGAAATAACAACCAGGCTTTGGGGAACAAGGGCAGGGCAGGGGACATCGCAGTGCGGTGACAAGGCTCCGGGTCACAGTGGCACAGAAAACACACATCAGCCCTGGACGGCTGATGCTGCTGCCCACAGAGAACCAGAACACCGCAGGACAGGTCTGAGATAATCCTTTATTGATCCAAGGCACTAGAGACTGTGATTAAAGGGTACCCTTAAGCCTCAGGTAATGTCTTTGGGTTGGAAAGGATGCTGCTGAGTGATTTTTTCTCTCTGAGCCTGAGGTTAACGTGGTATCTCTCCCAGCAAAGTCAGCAATAAATCCAAATGTTTCTGTTTGGCCTAAATAATTGGTTATTAGTGAAATGTGTATACATGAGAGGATGCCCCACAGCTTTCATTCATTACTGGGGGAGAAAGCCCGAGGCAGGCACACAAACTCACCCTGCTGTGAACACAGACTTGGTTAAAGGCAGAGTGACTTGCTCCTTCCAAACTCACCCTCTTTTCCCATGCTCTCAGATGTCTTGTAATTCTGGAAGAGCCACGTGTAGGAAGCAACAACACCTCCTGCTGTAGGGATATCCCTTAAAATCTTCTGAGGCTAAATTTTGGCTCCACTGCAGCCAACAGCAATCTCAGATTGTTATTAAAACAGCCAGCCCCAAATGTTAGGGTTCCTTGGCCATTTTACTCGGTGCCTCCTCTAAGTTGGCACAGGATTCTTCACAGTGATTCAAGTACTGACAGGTTTCACTCAGAATCTTTATTAAATAAACTGCTATAGAGCAAATACATCTTTTCAAATCACTGATTATTTATAGCATGATTAGAAAAAAAACCCCTCAGTGTTGTGTGTTCACTTGAAATGCTTCATACAACCTGAGAAATTCTGTGAATCCTAACACTAAGTTGTGTTACTGATTCCCAAAGAGATTTTAGGAAAGGACTTTATTCAAACAGCAGTTGCCTTTGCTTTGCTCTCCTTGACAAATTTTTTGTATTACAGAAGAAAAAAAAAAAAAGGCAAAATAACTCTCCATGCTGTAAGGCAGATGCTGCCCATTTTATAATGAAGCTTTTCTTTGGAGAGGCAGTACTGTCATTGCTGGGAACTCAGAGTTTCTGTGCTCAGTTGGGGTGGCTGAAGCTCAGAGGTGGAGCAGAGCAATCCCACCTCCTACCAGATCCTGGTCCCAGCCGCATGAACTTCAGTGTCACAGCATCCTAAAATCATGATACTACTCACCGCCATCTCCTGCCCTGCAGATCTAATCCTGGAACGAGCTATGAAAACCAGATTAACTCAAGGAAGTTAAGTCCTTTCTATCAGAGAGACCCGAGTTCTGTTTTTGAGGGGAAAAAAAAAAGGTGGTGGTGGTGAGCGAGGAGAGTAAAGCCTCTTTCTTGATTTTAGAACAGAATTAAGGGAACATTATGATACTAGGTCTCAAATCAGTGAAATGCCATAAGACTCTTATAATTTGTGAGAGACGGGCACAACTGTTTTGCCACATCTAAAGGAACTGAAAAAAGCAGATAGATATTTTGATGTCTTAACAACCAGTCAGTGGAAACACCTTCTGTCATTTCACTGTAAAATATCAGTGGTGTTAACTGATGTTTTTATTAACCTTATGCTGTAGTTAGTATTAATACATTGGGTAGGTTGGGGTTTTTTTTGATGCAACAACAGAAGACTCAATAATCTGTCAGATGACATCGTCCCTGACAGTTCTTGGGGGAATTTAAGGTCTGGATTCTTCCTGAACCTCCCTCTGTTCCAGGCTGGGAAGCAGGAGATGTTAAGGAGATGTTGTCTCTCACCTCTGTCACGTAGGGGTAATGCTTAACGGAGCAGTGGGCACTGTCAGAAGAAGACTCCTCCCTGGCTCTCCTTTGAGGAAGGTGGGAAGCAGCAGGGGGATGGAGTAGGTCATTCAAGGAATGGTGTACTAGTATGGGCCATGGAGACGCTGCGAGGGCTGGACCCCCTCTGCTGTGAGAACAGGTTGAGAGAGTTGGGTGAGAACCTGGCCCAGGTTGCCCAGAGAAGCTGTGGCTGCCCCATCCCTGGAGGGGTTCAAGGCCAGGCTGGATGGGGCTTGGAGCAACCTGGTCTGGTGGGAGGTGTCCCTGCCCAGGGCAGGGGGTTTGGAACTGGATGATCTTTAAGGTCGCTTCCCGTCCAAACCATTCTATGATTCTGTGGTGTAAGGTGTAGGGAAGCTGCTAACCTTGACGTGTTACCTGGTGTCACTTGGGAGCACGTAATAGGTAAATTGTCCCAACCAAAATGAACACAATCCAAGGGCATTAGGACATTTAAGCAAATGAGCAGGTTGACTAAATATTTTTAGGTATGAAGGAACAGATAGTTTTATCCACTAATACCTCTAATATTTAAACAGTGCTTTATACAGCTTGGCTCAGTCACATTCCTGAAAATTAGGAGTTTATTGTGCATCCATCCAGTGGACAGAGTTTGTCTCCGAGTAGTGGCTTGTAAAACCCAGAAGACTTTACAAAAGTGTGAGAACTCTTTTCACCACTGCAACACCCCCCAGAAAAAGACCAAAAAGGAGAAAAGCAACTAGATTTAGGCAGACAACTCATCTTTTGGAAATGTTTTGCAGCTCTTGGTGAAGAACTTTTTAAAGGTACATCTTGTCATCGCTACCAAAGTTTTGGCAAAGCATCAGACTAATTCTTCTAGCAAACTTAAAGCATAACCCAAGCCTGTGTGCCCTCATCTATTACCCTTTTAATTAACCTGATTCAAGCCATTCAGACAATAGTGACATGCACCAGTGAGCACACGAACACATCCATGAGGGCAGAGTTGTGTCCATGACTGCCTGGAGAGCACAGAGGTATGTAGTCAGGGACTTCTGAAAACTGAGTGGACCGATACGGTACCTCCCTGAAGCAAGGACAAATGCTGGTCTGATTCCCAGAGAGACTAATCTGTGTTTTTCCCTTCAGTATTTCTGAAAATGGTGAAAAAATCATGAATATGTGGGCAGGGTCTTATCTATCTATCATTAATGTAATATATCTATATCTATATCTATATCTATATCAATATCCATATCTATATCTATATCTATCATCTATAGCTATATAATCTATATTTCTATATCTCTATCATCTATATCTAATCTATATATCTCTATATCTATTTAAAGCTATATATCTATATATCTATACCTATCTATCTATATCTATATCATCATCTATACCATAATCTATATCTATATCTATATCTATCTATAGCTTATCTATATTTACCCCACGACTCAGGTTCACTAGTGGTTGAGCAGTGATACAAAGATGTGAAATACATAAAAGACATGACACGGGCGAGGGCCACAGAGGTCAGAGGAGCTATTTCATACAGGAAAAACCAGGAGAAGCTGGACTGACTCCAAAGCCCTTTCCCGAGCCCCAGCCACCTTCTGTGCACTGCCTCATGATGTCCCAGCTGGATCAGACCCAAGCTGACTTCGATCAAGCCAGGCTTCTGCCAGCTTAAGGTATTATCTTGGCTGCAGGAAAAGAGCTGATACCTGATCCAGCATAAAAACTGCCGGGCAAAGTTACTTTTTTATTTTATTTTATTTTCCCCACCAGTTTTTGGAAGCACTTTTGCTGACAAAACCATTCTGTAGCACCCAGCCACAGTATTTTTGCTCTTGAACAAGGAGCCCTAAAATTGGATGGACCCTCTCATTGCACCCACCACCCATTGCTGGCTGGGAGAGGAATGTGGATTTTTTTACTTAGGTGCTAAGATTTGGCTTAACTGCATTTCTGCATTTTTGCCAATGTAGTCAAATCAAGTTGTAGTCCAGTCTTCAGATTTTTTTTCAATTTCTTTTTTATTTTTTCAATTTCTTTCTTTATTTTTTTTTTTTTTAGAAAGTCCTGGAGATATTGAAAAGTTCTACAGCATCATCTAGTGGTCATACAGAAATTCACAGCAGCCTGCAGTTGCACCGTTCTTACCAAGATGACCTGGCACCAGTGCTGACTCCAAAGGAGAATGTGAGAGAAGTTCCTTATTCCCAGCTGCAGCCTCTAAGGAAAGAGAAAAAAGATCCTTGGGTTAGAAGTTGTGTTACACACACACAACTGGCCTGCACAGTTCAGCTGTGGAATGAGAATATAAAATACCTTATTGCAAGTCTTTTTGCCGGTGAGGTTACCCCCAAAAATTCTGATGTGGGATTTTAGCATAAGGTAAAAGCCTGGGGTGAGATCCTGTTTTTCATTCGGATGTACTCAGTCAGATAAAATGAACTATAATACTTCACTTTTTAATTACTTGTCCGAAGGCAGAGAATCAGAACAGGAATCCGAATCTTCTGGCTCTAAGGCTGAGCTTTTAAAATTAGATTAATTAGAAGAAAATGCAACAGAAATCCAAGAGGAAGCTACAGACTTCAGACACCTGCCTTCTGTAGAGCTTGGTTCGTTGTTCTGGAGGGGCTTTGTCTTCTGCCTTCTTCTTGGATGCTTAAGATTTCAAGGTAGGTTGTGCTTAATTGTGTACCACATTAAGATGTGTAAATTTGCCTGCAGCGAGGTCTATGTTAAGGCAAAAATATGCCCCATGTCTGTCTTATAACTCTAGGCTACAGTGTAAGGCTTTTTCATACCCATGCTGACGACTCCAAGTCATATCTAATGGGTCTCATCACTCTATCACTCTCTGGGAAAGGCCCTCCCCTCTTCCTAGGGAGAGCAGTAGCTCCCTTTCCCACCCAGACAGCAGGAAAATTTAACATCATTGCTCCCCAGGCTCTTCTGCTGGTGGGTTCCCCATGGTCTGCCATCCCCTGTGAATAAGCACCACGTTGTGGCTCCCTGCAAAGTCCCTGGAGCGTGACCTAAGGAGCAGTGTGGGCAGGGACAGGAAGAACTCAGGTTGGGTGGGAAATCAAGAGGGCAAGAGGACAGAGAGCTGGGTGGGAAGCTGAAGGAGAGATGCTTTAGATGCTTTTTTTTCCAACAAAGACTATTATTACCTTCCTGATGAAAACAAAACATGACACCTACATGATGGAAGGACTAGAGGACATCTCTGAGGAGGAAAGGCTGAGAACCTGGGTCTGTTCAGCCTGGAGAAGAGAAGACTGAGAGGGGACCTCATTGATGCTAAACAATAGCTAAAGGGTGAGTGGCAAAAGGATGGGGTCAGGCTCTTCCCAGTGGTTCCCAGTCACAGGACAAAGGGTCATTGGGGACAAACTGGAACCTGAGAAATTCCACCTCAACATGAGGAGGAACTTCTTTGCTGTGAGGGTGTCAGAGCCCTGGCAGAGGCTTCCCAGAGAGGTGGGGGAGTCTCCTTCTCTGGAGACATTCAAACCCCACCTGGACACGTTCCTGTGGGACCTGCTCTGGGTGACCCTGCTCTGGCAGGGGGTTGGACTGGATGATCTCCAGAGGTTCCTTCTAGACCCTGTCAGTCTGGGATTCTGTGAAATGGTTTGAGCCAAGTAAGATCATGTGTCATTCATTTGAGGAAATGACTTGGAGGAGGCCAAGAATATTTGGGAAGGTGGACATTTTTCCCAGTGAAATCAGTGAGTCCTCAGAAGTTCTTGTTTGTCAGGAATCCCTGGGGACTAAAATGCATTCCTTTCAAACCCATTTAAAAGAAAACACCTGTTTGTCTTGCATTCCTTTGATAATCCAAGGCCTAAATTTTTTGGCAACTTGGGGCAGTGGACTAGAAAGCCCTGTCCCACAACCGTTGCCTGTTTTATTGATACCTACACTATCAGCAGATAGCTGTCAGCTACAGGAAATACATTTCACATGAATCTTTATGCATCAGGCACTCCTGATATGGGGTTGGTATTGCTGCATATGAAATCATGTCACGTGAGGAATCTCAGAAGCAGAGCCCTTGGGAGTCTGGGCTGTGGTCTCATAAGAAATAAAAGAGAAGCGAAACAAAACCATGAAAAATTGGACAATGGAAATATCTATCATGTTTTCCAGAAAAATATTCTGTTTTAAATAATATGTACCTTCACTAGGTCTCTTTTCAAAACAACGCTAGCTTTGCTGTCCAAATGTCTGCCAGGCATTTCTCTCTCCTGTCCATGTGCCTGTTTGCTCTTCTCACGCCTAGGTTATGTTTTAGAAACGACTGATTTGGTGAAAGAAGTATATGTTAAAAATGCAACTCAATATAATCAAATGGGTCTGGGATTTGTTCCTCATGCGTTATTCACATCTCTCCAAACAAGACTGAAATCTGCTTTTCTTGAAAATCACCCCTATTTCCTCTGTTACTGTGAATGAAACGGCAGACCCCAATTACCGTGTTGTATACCAACACAGAATATCAATTAGAAGCAACAAGAGTGTTATTCTTTCCCATGACAGAGGCAAAATTAGGCAATAAACGAAAAAGATGATTTATACCTCCTGTCCTTTATTTTACTACATTTCTTTCCAGTTGTCTTGTACCAAAATTTATTTTTTTTCCTGCTTACACAATATTACACAATTTATTTCTTTGAGAAACATTTTTGCTGGCTCTCCTTTCCTTCCTTACAAGGAACCATCTCCCCTCCCCCTTCCCTTTCCCCTCCCTTTTATTTTTTCAGCCTCAGGAAAATGGCTGCAGCTGAGGGAAGATGGATCACAGCCCTCTGAAAATTCCCTCTGCAGTCTCTGTGTTTCAAGAGGTGAAGATATCTCCTGATTTAAATTTCTGAATTAATTGTTTACTCCTTCCAAATGGCAAAAAAGCTGTTTTAGTCCAAGTTTCTAATTGATGCTGTCATTTTACATACTCCACATCAGTTAATCTGGGCGCGAGCATCTAGCAACAGATTTACTGCTTTGGATGTTTGTGCCTTTCTTTTAATGGCTCTTTGCCATTATGCTGATTTTTTCTAATTAGTTATTCCCACTTATTCTCATTTTCATCTAATTAAAATGCCATGCTAAAAATATAAGTGAAGATTCAGTTAATTTGTCTTATAAATGGATGCATAATTAATGAAAGATTGAAAAAAAGCCAACTCAGGATGTGATTCTGGTGCTTTTTTTCCTGCCGTTTGCTCTTCCCCCCGTGAAGTACAAACAAACAGCCAAGAAATTTCCTTGAATTTATAGGCAGACCTAGGGCTGTGTTTCAGTAACTATCTCTGAGACAAAATAGACTGTATTAAAAATGTACTGTCATCTTCCTACATTAGGTTTACAACCCTGATGCTCTCAGGAATATATTTATCTCTTTTGCTTTCACCAGATTTTAAATATGTGTTTGAGTGAGTGGGGGCTTTGTGTGGCCTGCCTCAGAGGAATGAATTCCATCACATTAGGAAAATAAGGCTCATGCCCCTGGTGGTGAGCGTTGCTGAAGAGGCGGCGATGAAGACAATGTGTCTGCGGGTGCTGAGTACTGGAGATTTCTGACTCCATCATCACTTTAACCTTCACCCTCTGAGCTGAAGACAACAGAAAGAGGTGAAGATGTGAAGATCTGAACTAACCTGTAAGGTAACTACGCTCCCATAATAGCATTATGAAAATGAAAAATGTAAGTTAATTCTAATTTCTGGAGAGTTCTGATCTGAAAGGGTACATATGGGACAACATCGGGTACCCATTTACACGTCTGGTGTGTGGGCTTGCTCCTAAACCAGTTTTTTTTTAACCTTGCTGGTAGTTCGTATTCTTTTATTATTAGGACTTGGAACTGTGGAAACATTGGGTTTACACTTGGCTTTGTAGCCATTTATCCAGGCAGTCCTTCACCCAGCCAGCCTCATGGAAAAATGACTGCTCCACCTGGGAAAGAAAAACTGTGTATGGTAAATAGCCCCCCTCAGCTACGAATCTGGTAGTTCCTAAAAGAGGAGGCATCAGATTTGATTTGGAACATTATTCATTACCAGCATATTTAAATGTAAATGAATTATTTTTGATGCTACTGTGTATGTCCAATGCAGTGGATTGCTTCTGTGTGGTGCATAGCGACGCTGCCATTGCTAATAGTCTTCTTTAATCTTAATATTTAAAATGCTGACGTGCCTGGGGGGATGCTGTGACTCAAGACCTGACACTGACACCACTGAAATCCAGTTGGCGTCACACGGATCCTCCCCTTGCCCTGCTCAAGGCAGTGAACCAACAGGACTGTCTTCCAAGCTGGAAACACCAGTGCAGAGATTTCTCAAAGGAAAGCTGTTGTCTCTAAAGTTTACAAAAACTTCAGCAACTTTTCCTGGTTTACATCATTTACCATTTAGTGTATAGCACAAACCTCTTTTTTCCTTTTTTATTTTTTCAGTCAAATAGCTCAAAAGTTGATCTAAGGCAAGCATTGTGTCATTAATCTGTCTTTCTTAATTCTTTATTATAAGTCTTTTGAGAAAGCATGTTTTGCATCCACACTAGTAATTGATGTTTACAACTGCCCAGACCAGGCTAACAGGCCTTTCTCAATGGCAGAGCAAGACAGGTTTTCAGGCACAAGAAGGTTCCACACAAACATTGAGCCAGTCAATTTACCACATTCAACCTGCCATGAGAATGTCAATATATGGTATGTCTGTGAAAAAATGAAGATGTTTATTCACACCTCTTTACCTCAGGCACCTAAAGTGAAGTCACTGATGCAGGATGAATGATGGGTATCTCACCAGGAGAAATCAGTCTCCTCCGTGACTACAGAAAGGCAGAGTTTAAAATCTCAAAACAGACAATTATTTTTAGTGAAGGTAAAAATAACCCCCCACCATTACCCATTCCTTCATGGTCCCCACCAAATATTCTGCCCTACTGCAATTATGACCACTGTGTCTTCTGTTTCACAGAATCACAGGTTTCCTCCACCTGCCTCGTGCCCTCGCCAATGCCTTTCAGCAGCCTTGCTTTTCAGGTGAGTCCCACTGCCCATTCCCTCAATTAGAGCCTCAAGATATATATATATGTATATATATATACATGTATATAAACAACACCCTTGTTGGCGTTTATCCTCATGATTATTTTACACAATGTCTTCTTTCAAGTATAAACAACTACCAGCAGGAAAAAAAAATAAAATTCTGAAATTACTACATAAAAATTGCTAAAAACAATATTGGCTTCATTTAACATAAAAGTATTTTTCTGCCTCTAAAGCTAAACTTGTAATTTCAGCTCCCTCTATAAGTCAGTCAAAAGCAATAGGTCTTAGTGGTGTATTTTAAACCATCTCCATTCTGGATGTGCCTGATTCTCTGCTTTGGCTGTTGAAGGAATCTGCATAGAGAGGTTAATGTTTAAATGTCCATAATTGGGTTAGGTAAATCCCATCCATACAAACTTAGTGAAAGAACAACTTGATTATTTGAAACCTCCATGAGACAGCATGATTAGGACAAGTGTCCTCAGATCTGTGCTAATCTTTACGAACACTGATTGTTTCTGAACAGCCTTTGGATTTCTTTATAAGTAGTGGAGCCAAAAGTGTGACCATTGAAAAATCATGCTATTAACTAGAAAGTCTCCTTAATAAATAGAGAAGACAGGAAAAATTTGAATTGAATTGATACTTTTCTTTTAAATTTACCGTCAAAAGTTTTCAGCCCCTTTTGACTTGCCCTCGTCTAGGGTTTAAGGCACTTTAGGCACACAAAGCCCAGCCAAAACTCTTAGAATTACTTCAAAGAAAATGGGCATTTGTGATTTTTCTCATGTGAAAGAAAGACTAGAGAGATAAGAAATGATGTATGTGTTTGCTCTTTTGAGTTTGAGTGCCCTTTTGTAGCCATTGCTTATCTGAAAAAAAAGCAGCTGAAGATCACGGAGCCCTAGGAGTAGGTGAGGTGAAGGTAACGGGGCAGTTTCCTTTTGTTGGAGTGGAACTCGGTCAGACAGGGATTTTATCAGTGGAGGGGTGGCCTTTGTGTTCCCTCTGGAGTCTACAAGATCATGGATGCTCAGTAGGAGACTTTAGGTCTTTATAACGACCATTTCTATGCAAGGCAAACAGACACTGAGAATACAGCTAGCCAGGTGCTGTGTGGCCTGTGACCAAGCTGATTTGGCCACCTCCAATGCTTTTTGGACCTGAAGGCTGCAGGCAGTTGGCCCAAGACCGAAAGACAAAGGTGTCAATGGCAGGTATGTCACTGCTCCTCCTTGGTGGGCACCTGGAGCCCTCCTCCAAGCACCTCAGCTCTAACCTAAACCTGCCTATGCCTTTTCTGGGGTGAGCTGTGTGGCATTGCTGTCCTGTCTTTACCTGAAGGAAAAGGAAGATGTCAGCTTGTGAGAAACACAGCCATAAAAAGGTTGATAATGTGGCTCTGCAATCATAAAATCAATCATGGAATAGATTGGGTCAGAAGGGATTTTAAAGCCCATCCAGTGCCACCCCCTGCCCTGGGCAGGGACACCTCCCACCAGCCCAGGTGGCTCCAAGCCCCATCCAGCCTGGCCTTGAACCCCTCCAGGGATGGGGCAGCCACAGCTTCTCTGGGCAACCTGGGCCAGGCTCTCACCACCCTCACACCAAACAAGTTCTTCCCCAGATCTCAGCTCAATTTCCTCGTTTTCAGTGTCAAACCCTTCCCCCTACTCCTATGGCTCCCCTCCCTCATCAAGAGTCCCTCCACAGCTTTTCTGGAGCCCCTTTAGGGACTAGAAGGGGCTCTGAGGTCTCCCCGGAGCCTCCTGCTCTCCAGGCTGAAACCCCACCCAACTCCCTCAGCCTGTACTGTAGCATCTCAGCCTTTTGTGAGGGTGGGTTTATATCATGGGCAGCACAAATTTGGCTATTTTCTGGTCAGACTGATCCCTTTTAAACATCTGCTGCTGCTCCCCAGACCCCACAGGGAGGACAGAGCATTACTTGTGGTTTGCTAATCTGGCAACTCCACGTCAGGGTCACTGGAGAGAGGGAAGGACCTCTGCGTCTGAGTCACTCTGCCTCACCCAGCCCTCACCTTTCATGATAAAAGCCCTGGAGCCACCAACACCTGGGTCACAAACCTTCACAATGCGTCCCTACTTTGGCATTCGTGCTCTCCTCATAACGACTCTCACCCTGAGTCCAGCAACCGCTGCGGCACAGAGTGGGAACGATGCCACCGGAGAAGATGTCTATCCCCCTCTATGGGACCTGGTCCCTGAAAACCTGCTGGATTTCCTAGTAAAGGACAACAAAATTGTCATCAATGCTTGGAACTATCGAGAGCGACTGGGAGTGTACAAGAACTTGCTAAGCTCTTCAGCCAAATATTTTACCGCCTTTGGATCTCAAAATTTTGGCAATATTCTCTGGGGATTACCATTGCAGCATGGGTGGCAATTTCGTACAGGTATGAGCATTGGCCTTCAGCTGCTGGAAGAGCCAAGTGTTTACTAGACCCACTTTAGGTTGTCCTTCCCAAGTTTTCTGCCTCACAAGCCCAGCACAGCCTCAGACAGGGGAAATTCTGATGTACTGAGCTAAGGTACTGATTTGAAAAAAGCAATCCTTGATGAAGGGAACACCTTTGCCTTGTTGAGCAATAGCTGTTTAACTTCCCACCAGGGAAAGGTATTGCCACACACAGGACCGGTCAGAATCCAGAAGATCTGTGATTTAGAGGGGCAGTATTTCAGTCAGCTGGAAATCTTTGAAAAGACATTCCCAGTTGCTCTGGTTTACAGCAGGCACAATTCAGGGCCTGCACTCTGCAGTGCTGGTCTTAAATTATTAACTAATAGACCCTTTTTGTTTTTTTTCTGGGGGGAGGGGAGTTGTTAATATTATGGTCGTCTATTGGTCGTTTGAGTTTCATCTCTAATACAGGTAGTTGAAAATCCACCCCTGCCTCTGAGAATTTGTTTCCATTTGCCCTTTTTTGCATCAGTTTAGGAGTAGCCTCATGATTTTCTAAAGTTGGGAGTTTTTTACAAAAGTTAAAGTTTTTTCTGTTTGTTGGTTTGGGGTTTTTTTTTGTGTTTTGTTTTTTTTTAATTACGACCAACTTCTCTTGGCTCATCCCCTGAAAGCTGGTTGTTATCTGGGGCAGTCGTTCTGGTTTGCTTGTTGGCTGTGCTGGGGAAGCAGACACAGAAACCTGTGTGAAAGGTCCCTTGAGGTTAAGGCTGCAATATCTGATCAAGGGCTTTACCAGAGAACCTGTTCTCCTGCACACTGCTGCGCTTACTGCAGGAAGAGAAGCTCTTCATCCAAAGACAGAGTTGACCCGCCTTGTTCCAGCAACTAGGAGAGGTGGGAAGAAGAGAAGGAGAGTCAATGATGTTCTCAGGAACTTGTGCTTGGTGGTAACTGGGCGTAAGCAAATCCATCTCTCTGCCTGGTGGCTTTTTTTATTGGCTGTAATCCGTAGTTTCATGAGGTGGTGCCTTGGCTGAAGCTGTGTGTTTGGCAGAAGACAGAGGTGCTGCAGCTGGTGGTGAAGGGGAGCTGCCAGCATTTAGTCACACCAAATGAAAAATTAACTGTGAAGTCAAAATGAGGAAAAGGAGGTAGAGTAAACAAAATCCAAGCAGGCAACTGGCTGGCAAACAGGCAGCAGCAAGAAGAACTTGGTTGGAGTTTAGGCAAGATTTTTCCTCTTTCCCTTCTTTATTATAGGAAAAGAAAGAGGAGATAAAGAAGGAGGCTGCTGCAGCAGCAGAGTGGACCCAAGGTGTGGCAGAGGCAGAGATGATCGGATACAGAAGCTACACTTGGGTGGTGACCTGCCAGAAAGGATGTAGATGTGTAGTGTGGCCTTGTCCACAAAGTGAAGGAGTGCCTGGTTGTGGTGACAGTTCCCAGATAGACTTGAGGGACACAGTAGGTGAGAGGAAGATCTGCACCTGGTTGCACAGCCAAAGACCTACTGTCACCTGCCAAAAGGTCATAGGATTATATATATTTATGGAATTACATAATCAGAAGGTTAAACAAACAACAAAAAAGTAGAAGTATCATGTGTCTGGAAAGAGTTTTACAGAAAAAAACCTGTGAAAATTTGAAAGATAAATGGATAAGGGGGAAAGAAAGACACAATTTTGGTGCATACAGCAGTGAGGTTGGCAACTGGCTAAACCTAATGCAGAGAGCAGCTGGGCTGGGGCAGTGAGGAAGGACTGAGGCATTTGTGTGTTGACATAAAGAGCTCGGCCAAACAAAAGCAGGTTTTGAGTTCTCAGTGCAAGACATCAGATGCTTCAAAATACTACAAAAATCATTGAATTACCAATTCTCTCTGATCAGGAAAATTGTGTTGCTGAGAAAATATTTTTATGGATTTGACCCTGTATAAGCCACAAAAAGCAAGTGAAGCTGCTACTTAATGAGAGTGGTACAAAGACTTGCAATAATCTACTCATGGACATAAACCAAAATCTGTAAAGTGCCTACATTTCCAGCAGGGACAATGATGTTGAGACAGCACAGCTGCTAGGATTGAGACTGGAAATAGATGTTGTCACTTGGGAGAAAGAGCTAAACTGAGACTCCTGACTACATAAACTGGGGAGACTGGATGGTCTCTGCACCCACTTGGAAGAACTGACAAACAGAACTACAAATCCAGGAGCAAGAACTTTCAAGAAAGATTCAGGAAAGAGTAGGAAAGGATGCACCTATATTTAAGAAGGAAAAATCAAATAAGGACACACATTTGTTTCTCTTACATCAGCAGTCGAGACATTAGTATAAGTGCAGGGGAAAGATCATTTAAAGACATGGAGCTGAACAGAAAAAGGGATAAAAAGCAGTTTATGTGAATCAAGGGTAGATTGTGTCAGACTAACTCGATATCTTCTTCTGTGATATAAGTGATGTTTTACCAAAATTCAGAGATGTATTTCCTCCCTTTGTAAAATCAAAGCATAGAATGAAAGCTTTTAATGACACTTTACAAAATAAGAATGAAAAAGGGAGTTACAAGCCTGGTAAAGGAACACCTGAAGGAGGAATTAGTGATGAGTGTCGCTAAGGGAAGTTCACAGCTACATGGAGAATTTGCTCAGAGTTCTTCAATTATTCCTGAGAGCAGCTGCATTTAACTTTTCCCTTAACAACCTTGCCAAAAAGTAGCAGAGAGATCTTGCTGATGAGGCAGCACAGAGTTGTTAATGACATGCAGTCAGGAGGCACTGTCAGTAGAGACAGAGCTTGGGTAGACCAGGTGGCTGAAATAACAGCAGGGAATGGAAGGGAGCAGAAAGAACAAATCTGGAGTGTAGTGGGGTTAACAGCTCCAGCTTTAAGTAATTTATGCATGTCTTATCATTATCACCACTACTGCCCAGGTGTCATCATTTTAAATCTCATGTACAATTTTGTCTCCCTTTCATTCTGTTTCTTTATCCATCCCCTTTGCACACCAGTGAACTGTGGCTGCCTATTTCTGATGTCCTGGGTGCAAGTAGAACCTTGAAAAGGAAATCTTTCTATAAATATGAAAGAATACCATTTTTCATTAAAAAAATGATAATAATAATCCTGTTGAGCTGTGGCCCTCACCATTGCAAGTTCATACTCTCAGCACTGTTACTGGAAGACAGAGGTCTGAGCAGGCAGTGTGCCCTGAAGTGTGAGCTCTGTCCTGTCAGCTGGAGAGGGTAATGAGGGTAGTATGTACACACACAGTTCACCATCTTCTCTTCTCCTCCAGCAAAAAATCAGAAAAATTTGGTTTGTTTTTAAAGAATGTAAGGAGGTTTAGCTCTAATCTGGGAGAAGTGACGCCGTTGCTGTTCGGCTGACTTGTCAGGGGGTAAGTGATCTGTGGGGCAGAGTTTGGGAGCTTCTGGAATGGCTCAGGGCATCGGACCTGACCATGGTAATGTCATGTCGGACACTTAGAGCCCCTTCCTGACTCACTGCATGACTCCTTACCCCGTAATGGACACGTGCATCATGCTGCCAGGATTTAGGCTGTTTCCCCATGTCACATGTGACAGTAAAACATGCCTCACGTGCTGGCACCAATGATTGCGGAATGTCTTGCCTGTTTGCCAGAGCACAGATGCTTGGAAACCCTGCTAATCAGCTACAACAGCCTGGCTTCACAGGAAAGGCCGTGCCTGTTTGCATCATTAAACCGGAAGGGATTCTGTATCACCCAAGCCAATTAGGTGAGGCAATCACCAGCAGGTTTAATTTGTGCTGTTCTGCTGAGGGTCTCTGCATCAGCTGTGCATGCGGTTCTGCCCACACGTGCACGGATACCTACCTCTCCAGGAAAAATGCCCTTGTGACATCCTGCTTTCTCTAGACAGTTCTGTAAATTCCCAGAACACATTTCTGGCGGGGAACAAATCGAACCGTAGAACACAAACAAATCGCTGCACACTCCGTGGAGCATTGACGGAGAAATGCGGCTACTCTTGGAACAGCAGTTCATGAAGCAAAGCAACAGTAATTGTTCTGCTTCTCTGAGCAAAATTCTGCATGTTTTTTTTCAACTCTGTGGGAATTCCTGTGTGAAAATGATGGAGAAGCATTTGATGTCTTATTTTATTTGATTCAGGCAGATTAGCAGATCCTTCTGGGGTGACCTCCTGTGGCTATGAAGACGGAGACCCCCTCTGCATATCTGTGAGGAGCTGGTGGTCCTGTAAGTATGTGCTATTGCACTGTTCTTCTCCAAAATACCAGTGTCCCAGGAGGCAATTTAGAATCCTTCTTCCCCTTAGACTTCTGTATTACAAAGTAGTTTCAGTGCTACATAATTCTCCATCGAAAAGTTGCAGCAAGACACCAAAGTGTGAGGGAGTAAATTAAAGTTAATTAACTTTAACAACTTATTTGAGGAAGGAAAAAAATGCAAATTTGCAGCCTTAAAAATGTTTACACTGAAAAAATGAATGTGAAAACAGGGGGAAGGAGGGGGGGAAACAGCATGATGGGTATCTATATTTGTAGGCTTTTGTAGAAATTACAGTTTCTAATTACTTCAGAGCAGATTTGTTCAGTTAGGATGCCAGTGCTTTGAACTAAATCTCAGTGTGAGAATGTCAAGCAGGGATCTTTGTAGTCCTTGCATCACCCTCGGAAATAGCAATCTGACAGGACTTTGATGCCTTCAGCTGCAACTGCACGACTTCCCTGTGGTCAGTCAGGTCCAGGGACTAAAATAAAAGGAGACTTTGGGCCCATGTTATCCACGGAACTTCACTATCTTAGGGTGGTGAGGCACTGGAACAGGTTTCCCGGAGAAGCTGTGGCTGCCCCATCCCTGGAGGGGTTCAAGGCCAGGCTGGATGGGGCTTGGAGCAACCTGGTCTGGTGGGAGGTGTCCCTGCCCAGGGCAGGGGGGTTGGAACTGGATCTTTAAGGTCCCTTCCAACTCTAACCATTCTATGATTCTATGAATCTTCATACTTCAAAGTTTGTGCTTTCTTGCAAAGTATAGCACACTGCCAGCTGATGCAAGGCTACTAAAGGGCAATATAAAAATGAATATTAGAAATCACACCTAAACAATACAGATACCCTCACTGGTGCATCTCTGTACCTACATCCAACTGCTGAACACAGACTTATCAGTGGCCATTTGAAAGCGTTGCCTTTGGTAGGGGACAGTGATCGTTGTTCTTATGTGAGAATTTTTCACTGGGTTGTGGTTAAAACCTCCTCCCTTTAAATGACAGGTATGAACTACTACCTGGCTGTCATCCCCTTCCTGGGGGCAGTGGAGGCTGGGCTCTTCGGGCAGCTGCAGCATGAGATAGAAATACTGCCACCTGAGGAGCGAAGCGCTGATTTCTGTTACAGCGTTGCTGACTGCCGGTCCCGCATCCCCGAGCTCATGGACGAGTGGAAGGCCTATTTTGAAGTAAATCACTTCTCTTCTCTTTTTTTTTTTTTACCCCTCCATATTTTGTAGGAAATTATACCAGAATATTACTTTTAAAAATTATTATTACTGTTGTTTGTAAGGCTCAGAGAGCTTTCAAATAGCAGCTGGGTACAAAAGTAACAAGAAACAGAAAAGCGAGACATAAAGGGAATCAGAGATAAGAGAAGTCTGGTTACTCGTACAGATTATGTGGTTGGGATATTTCCTTCCTTTAAGATAATTCTGTGTAATTGGGAGTCTGTCCCAAGAGACTGTTTCAATAACAGTTATATTTGTATTCTTGCTGTACTGCTTATGTTAGCAAATGCAAAATAAGCTTGTGAGATGGAACATTAGCCTGGAGAAATGGCCTTGCATTGGCTTTGTATGGTTCATTTATTCCTTTGAACATCTAGAAAACTGAAAATGCTGAAACTTCATTCAGAAGGACACTTATTTATGCAAGTAGATATCCCCTTTCCTCCTCGTTCAGCTGTTTCCTACTCCCAAAGATGACAATATTTCTTACTTAATAGATTCAATAACAATTTTCATAGATAGACTTCTATATTCAACAGTATTTGGTGGCAGTCAAATAATTGATAATGAGCAGAAAATTTGCACCATAAGTCCTTCTTGGCAACTGTGAATGAAGGTAGAAGTTTTAGGAGCAAGACTGAATTTGTTTTCTTACGATGATTTTTCCTAAGAAGTACATTTCAGAAGTTATTATGAAAGATCTACTCCTCAAATAGCCATAGTGATAACCATCACGAATCATTTCCTTATTTTCTGAAAATCTTCAGAAAGTTGTAGCCGAAAGAGTATAAACAGGTTTTCAAGGGACCCAATACAGCAGCAGGGAAGCTTCCATGGCACTCAGATCAAAAGTCCACTGAATTATTGTGAGAGAAGACCTACCTTATGTGGGTAAAACCCTCATGCTGCTGAAGTCAAAGAATGGGAACTCCAGTTAACTTCAGGGGGGGCATGTATTCAGTTTATAAATCCATATTAATCATCTTTTTCTCCCTGTTACAAAGCAACACATCCTAAGGGCTCAAATTTCCCTTAGTTTGCAAATTGTGTATTTTAAAGGGATGTGTGGAAGTCTGAAAAATTCATTGTGTTTAAATCACCGCCCCTTTTCTCTGCCTTTTTTCCTCCCTCTTGCTGCAGTATCTGTTGTCTACGGAACACAAAGCTGGGAGCCCCACAACATTCTCCTCCTTTGAACTGGACGATGTCCTCCATCTGATGTGGAGAGCACATGTTGCCTCCATCGCGTATGCGCTGCCCAAATTCCAGGACAGGTACTGGGACAAAAGAGGTGGCCAAGGGGCATCTTCCCACCTGCATAGTTCTTTGGAAGGCTGGTTTCCCAACAAAGTCAGCATGAGCTTGCTTACTTTAGACCTCTGCTTTTCAGGTTTTCCTCTTCCCTCGCCTCTCTCAGAGTGTGGGATGACCAGCAAGAGGTGGTTTTCCCAGCTGTGATGGGTGGGCTGGCTCTGGGCTTAACAGGAGGTGCTGGTTCCTCTCTGGGAGCTGTGGCCAGAGCCAGGAGCTGTGTCTAGTCTGGGCAGAGGCAGCCACACCAGGAGAACTTAGGTGTGAAATGCTGAAGTGAGCTTTAAGTCACTGAGATGCCTCAGAATTTTATACTGAACAAAACACATCAGGGATACATGACAGACTAATGTCTACCATGGATTTCAATTATCTGTTACATTTTTCTTCTTATCTCTTTCAGCTTAAAATTTCTCTCCGATCCAGAAGCAAATTTTGGTGAAGACTGGGCTAATGCTGTAGATTTCATTGCAGCCACACACTTCTCTACAGACTTACAGACCATAAACCAGTTCCAGACCTTCCTGCCCCAGCGGATGCTCGTTGAGGGGGATGTCCTCCCATCCATCAGTGGCTTCAGCCCACAGCAAAACAGAGTCTTGCTTTCACTGAGAGCCCTTCACAGAGCGAATCAATTAACAGGTACGAGCCTGACATACGAAGGTCTGTAGTCTATAGATATTTGATATATTGTCTCTTTCTATACCTTTCTCCATATGAACACAGGGATATTTTTTTAATATATTTGATAGTATAAACACTCCCCAAAGACTAGCAATAAAGCAGTACAGCTGAAAGTACAACCATAAGTAAACAAGACACCAAAGAGCAGATGCAGCGATGGGGTAACGCTGACGATACGCAGAGAGGATTTCACAGAGACAAATGCATCCTTTGTTGGAGCAGAAAACCTTACTTTATCCCCTCCATTTTTCACAAGAACTTTGAAAACACAAAGACTCATTTGTGTTTCACTAGCTACATCTGAAATCATTAAAGTGGTAAATGAAGTTACTAAACCAGCGGAGGTCGTCACAAAAAATGGGCAAATGATCATGAACAACAGTTTGTGTGTGCCCACAAGTGTTCTGGGTTTGGTTTTTGTCCCAATCTTTGGTCTAAGAGGGAAAATTCAGGCTGTCTCAGCAAAGCATCGTCTGACCCAGCAACGCTGTACCCTTAGAAAACACCAGTTTCACGAAACCCAGTTGTGCACCGCCACCCAGCGGCGAGACACGGAATTACACTCTTCTGAGCTTTCAGCTCATTCCTAGGGACTGCTGGGTTGGGTATTTCCCTTTGTCCTTTGTGAAGAAAAGCTATTTTGAATCTTAAAAATGAAAATACGATATAAGAATACATTGAAAAACTAATATCCAATTGCTATGGCATTTGCTTTGCGATCGTTGTCTTCTGGCCATCCAATCCAGTGAGAATTCTCTCAGTTGTATTTGTGGCTGAAAAAGAGGTGCAATGAGGCTGTTCAGTGTTACAAAAGAGCATCCTCGCATCACTGAGTGCTTCCCTCACAACTTCCACACAGCATTACTCCTCGCAGCCTAAATCAGGATTTTAGCAGCTCCATCCCATGCCTGGTGGTCCGTGCCACAGCTCAGGGTTTCTCAGCATATGACCAGGAGGGGAGGGGGACAGCAAGGGAAGCACCACCAACAGAGCAGCGAGGAGGGAGAGGGGAAAAGAGGTATGGATGCTGAAGATGATACAGGGAAGGAAGAAGAGGGACGAAGAAGTTTCACATGGGTGCAGCCATCACCAGGTCTGTAGCTGAAATCCCTTGCATTTCAGGTGGGACATTTCCCTGACTCTGAAGGGATGGGCTTTGCATTCAGCTGAGCACCAGATGCCACCTAACTCTGCCTGCTGGTGACTGCTTTGCAGATCAGAAAAGGAGCTTTAAACTGAATTTTACTTGGGTCTGGAACCACAGCCACAGCGGGGACCTGAAACACTAAACCTTATTGCTACAACACTTAGATGGCAAAAAGTGACATGCTGGTTTTGTGGAGTTGGATTCCTCAAACTTTTAAATACATACTGTGAGGTGTGGGGTCCTCTTCTGGTGCCACAAACTTCAAGAGTAGATAGAATATCTCTCAGGATGACACCCTGTCCCACCAAGAGTGAGATGTGATTTCTTGATTCAGAGTTTGATTCCTCTGCCAGTCCAGCAGGGACCTGTACCGAGAGAGTGCCATGCTGCCTCTAAAGCTTCTTAGATTGTGGACAGTCAGAAGCTTCATAGCAAAAGGTCCCAGACTGAACAAATGGCCCACGTCTCCCTGCACAGATGCAGGCAAATATTACCCCACCTGGCCACAGGAGAGTGGTAGGGTTTGTTGCCAGAGGAGCGCTCCGTCCCTTGCGTGAGCTCCACGCTAATTTGACACTGTCACGTTGTGTTTCTCTCCAAGGAGGATTGCTGCTGAAGCTCTGGAGAAGGGCTATGTCTACCGAGGCAGGAAGAAAAATGGGCCGAAAACTGATTGAAGACTTGACTTCCAGCCAGAAGTTTGACCCGGTGGGAATATATAATGATTTGAAAGGAAGAGGTTTGACAGCACTCAGTCTCTTAGAGAAAAAGTAGTTCCAACATTGATTGATTTAATCTTTCAGCAGATACGTGTCTGGTCTTGGTAATTTCTTAGAGCAGGATTTCCTGGGTAGCCATGTGTGCATCTCTCTCATATTGAATCAATTTTTTTTTATTCTTTATTTTCCTAATTAACTCATTTCTTAACTCATTTCCTTATAAATAAAATTTCTCACAGAAAAACTTACTTTATTACTTTTTCAGCCTTTATAAATAACGTATCATTATTGGAGACACAATTAAATAGAGGAGGACACTGTCCGAAAAATATGCTGTAAATTTCAGGGAGTGCAGTTGGTTAGAAGAGGTTTGGCTGAAAAGTGAAATTACCAAAAAGAAAGCTGTTTTACCTCAAACCAGAACAATTCTGTTTCAGACATATCTTTTTTCCCACCCCATATACAGGGATCTCATTAGACTTGTAATTACCCAGGTCCATTGTGGTCTAACAGTTGCACCAGGGGAGGTTCAGGTTGGATATCAGGAAAAAAATTTACCCTGAAAGGGTTGTGAAGCCTTGGACTGGGCTGCCCAGGGCAGGGGTTGAGGCCCCATCCCTGGAGGGATTTAAAAGCCGGGTTGACACAGTGCTGAGAGACATGGGTTAGTGATGGGTTTTATCAGAGTTGGGTTGATGGTTGGATTTGAAGATCTGAAAGGTCCCTTCCAACTTAGACAATTCTATGGTTCTATTCTATGATCCTGTGATTCTATGATTCTATGTTCATCCAAAACTTTTCTTTTGTAGTTCTGATCCAAACCCAAACCTTCAGCTGTTTCCCACCAAAGCAGACCAGCTGCAATCAGAGGGACTCTTTATCAGGGAATGTAGTCATGGGACAAGGGGGGATGGTTTTAAACTGAAAAAGGGGAGATTGAGCTGAGATCTGGGGAAGAACTTCTTTGGTGTGAGGGTGGTGAGAGCCTGGCCCAGGTTGCCCAGAGAAGCTGTGGCTGCCCCATCCCTGGAGGGGTTCAAGGCCAGGTTGGAGGGGGCTTGGGGCAACCTGGTCTGGTGGGAGGTGTCCCTGCCCAGGGCAGGGGTTGTCACTGGATGGGCTTTAAGGTTCCTTCCAGCTCAAGCCATTCCATGATTCTATGATTCTAAATTGAAGTTTTCAGGCTTTTCAGATTAAATCCTTGAGTACAGATACACCCTCTCGATGAGCTGCTTTGCACCAAGTATGTGCCTCATACCCCACTTCTGAGCCTGTCCTGAGAAGACTTGAAGCAAATGAGCTTGTTCTGTATCAGCCCTTACACGAGCAACAGAGATTTCTGGTATTTGATTTATTTAATTTGATTCTTACCTCAAGAAACCATTGATTGAATGTTGAAACCAATGAATCTTGACACCCACGAAATGAAAAGGGTAGGTGTCAGGAGGATGGGGCCAGTCTGTTTTCAGTGGTGCCCAGGGACAGGGCAAGAGGGAACGGGCACAAACTGGAACATAAGAAGTTCCATCTCAACATAAGGAGGAAATTCTTCATTTTGAGGGTGTCAGAACCCTGGCAGAGGCTGCCCAGAGAGGTGGTGGAATCTCTGTCTCTGGAGACATTCCAAACATGTTCCTGTGCAACCTGCTTTAGGAGGATCTGCTGTGGCAAGGGGTGGACTGGATGATCTCCAGAGGTCCCTTCCAACTCCACATAATTTTGTAATTCTGTGACTGATCCATCTATTGATCTCTGTGATTCCATAGTCTGTGTAGCCACAGGTGGCTTTTCCATCCCCTCACATCTAACCCTTCCTGTCACATCTTAGATGTGATTATGAAGGAAGAGGTGTATCTGCACTGTGTGTCCTCCCAGCACTTGCCACACTCACAGCCAAGGGCTGATCCCAGGCTTCTGGGTGAGAACATGTCGTGGGTATTAGTTACAACAACTTGGCGTCAAAGGTTGTGGGAAATGGGACAAGGTGCCCACAGACAACGAGGGGTTGAAGTTCCTTAGGAAATTTGCTGATTTGGATCCCTTTTCCAATTTGATTGGGTCTTTCTCCCAAACTTCCATAGTATTTGCACTGCAAATTAAGAAATAATTGTCAAGACATTGAGCAGTTAAACACTATTCTGTCCTTTAATGTCTCAGGACAAGGTTTTCAGTTATTCATTGTCATTTTATGGGTAAACTCTTAATGTACCATCGTTAGCTAACAATTTTCAAAGGAAATACATTAATGAGGCCTAAGCAAATGTGGGAGTTTTTACCTTAATTATCTGGTTCATAGATCAGTGTAATTAGATTCCAACAGACTTTAGGTATAATCTAAGAGTAATTACCACAGCTGCCAGCTGTTAAAATAGTAAGTTAATTGTGCTCCAGAAAAGTTTGAAAAATTTTTTGACCTTTTCTGTGGTCAACTTAGATTTAACCTAAGATGTACTTTGAGAGAGCAAAAAGAGCCGTTAATGCAAATAGGGAAAACAAACTTACAAGTTGTAAACTGCTATGCTTCAGCTCAAGGGGATATTTTTAAAACACATTTTTTTTAAAAAGCTAATATCACCTTACCTGAATTTATGATGATAATAGGAAATACTCTGGTATTTTGAAAATGACCCATCTTTCTTAATGCAGCAGTGAGTATTTATGCATTTCAGACATTTTTTCCTAGTCCAGTGTGCCAACCGGTCAGGTAAAGGCTTTAGGAACTGGCCAGCAATTGCCCTTGGGAGGTTGAAGCATGTGGGAAAGTTTAGACAAAACCCAGGATGGTGGGTTCTTGCAAGCAGAGCAGGGCCAGGTATTTTGGAGCAGAAGAGAAACAGTAAGAAAACTTTGGAGCAGTAAGAAAACATACAGGTGACAGGACACAAGCAGCGAGGAGGGTATCAAGAGACAGCAGCTCAGGTATGGTGAGGTCTCGAGCTCTGGAGGTGGATCTGGTCTGGTGGGAGGTGTCCCTGCCTGTAGCAGGAGGGTTGGAACTTGGTGATCTTTCAGGTCCCTTCCAACCCAAACTGTTCTGTGGATCTAGGGGGAAGCACAGGAGCACTCTGAATCCTAGTTAGTGCTGGTAAAAGCTGCTAACAACCACAGCAGGGGCTTGCCCAGGGGGACTTGCAAAGCAGAGGGTTTTTTTCTTACTCAGCATCACTCTGAGGTCTGCAGCCCCGTTTTCAGGTAGAATCCCTTTGCTGAGGGCTGCTCGGCATTAAGCAGGGTTCTGTTTCACAGAGGTGATGTGAGAAGGAAGCGTAAGCACAGCTGGATGCAGAGGTGGGGTGAGAAGAAAGCACTGGCTGCAGCTCCAGAAGCCAGAATTCAAACCTCTGTAATCTCTTGTGGAGGAAGAAGAAACAGAGTTCAGAGGGAGGGTTAGAAATGGACACACAATAAAGGAAGAACTTGGGAGAGTAATAAATCCACCAGGAAAGAGCCTGATCATCCTCACAGCCTGGGAAATGGTGCTGAACCCTGTGGCCCATGGGCAACTGCTGCTTTACCCTCTATGGTCCCCAATCCATGCAGAATTATTTGGGCTCCCTTCCTTTCCTGTGCTCTGTAATGCATAATTAAATGCTTTTTGCTGGTGGAAAAAGAACCCTCTCCTCTGCTCCTGCCAGGGAGGTTCTTACCCAGGGTAGCCTTTAACCCGGCAGCCAGAAGGTTTTGCTGGGAAGAAGCAGATGTAGGTTTGGACCCTCTCAGACAGAAAACAAAACTGAACCCAGTGTAAGTACTTTGATTGTTGGGTATAATATTAAAAAAAAAAAAAAACAACCAACCAATCCACATTTCCCCAAATCAGGGATGCTGCCCACCCCACAACCAGGGTGTTGTGAGCTGTGGACCCCCGGGTCCCACCACCGCAGGCAGTGAGGTTCAAGACGACACAATGTTTTTTCAACCTTTCTCTCACCGTAACTTCAGCAGCTCCAGGAGGAGCACGTTGCCTTTCTCAGGTCTGATGTTGAGCCTTCGTATGCAGAGTACAGAGGGCTGCCACACTGAAGGGCTGAAAAAGGTCTGATATTTCCTTCTGTTCAAATTTCAGAAGAAAAATCCCGGCTTGGTATCACCTCTCCCACTGCTGTTTCATTTTTGCAGTGATGCTGGCCATCAGAGCCCGTTCTGTCTAAGTTTGAAGCACTTCCAGGCCAGAACCACAGGGGCATATGGGCTCCTGACACCCAATGGGATGTTTTCGATATGATTTAAGATGTTGATTATGCTTGTAGGTCTGAACCTGAACTCATTTGGGGTCTAACCATCTGGACTCCAGGTGAGATGCAATGGGCCACAAAGCATCTTAAGAACAACTGGGATGGGGTGAAGGGCAGTTCTGCCCCAAGCAGGGGTTGGTCAGGATCCCCAGGAAAGCCCAAGGATGGAAAGGGCTGTTCCGGCTGGGAAAGAACAGCCAGTCATTCAAAATGGGGTTCAGAGGGTGAGGAATGGAGGTGGAATACCACAAAGATTAGTTACAAGGCATTTATACCTACTTAAAAAATTACTCTATTGATGCAACATGTTTATCTAGAAAAAATATGAGACTTTTTCAATGTTTTTTTTAACAGATTTATGCTTAACCAAACTCTCCAGGATGGAAAATGCAAAGAAATAAAATCCTTAATGTCTCTCACTTCCTTCTGCAAACCATTTGTAGCTGTGGAAAGGAACTGCAGGACCTGTTTGTGTTTGCAGGTCGGGGCTGCAGGAGGTACAGGGGGACAGATAGTGGCAGCATAAACCAGTCCTGAGGACTGGAGAAAAGAGATATTTTAGAAAGAAGGTTATGAGGTCCTTTAATTGATGTGTATGTGCTCCAACACCAGGGTAGGGGTAGTCTAATTTGGTCCCCAGCTCAGTTGGTGATCACCATCTCCCACTGCCACCTTTACCTTTCCCCCAGTTACTGCCAATTTTTGGTGACTTTATGCCTTATCCATCAGCTCTCAGGTTTTCAGCTGCTTTCAGCACCTTCTGTGGTGGGATGTTCCTTGTGGATGCCTCCTGTTTTTCTCCAAGGGTATATTCATTAGCAAATGCATTTATTTATACCATGTGTCTGGCTTCACAGGGTCTTGTGGCCTTTTTACAACTCTCTGCTCTTAGTGAGAGATTCTACCTTCTGGCCTATATTTTGTCTTTTTAAAAGTACATTTTATCTTAAAGTACATCACAGGTACAACACATAGGGATAAGGCACTTTCTTAAATTCTGGAGGGATCAGGCCCTCATACACCATGTAGCCATTTCCACATACTGCCATTTCTTCACACACAGAATCACAGAATCGTTATGGTTGGAAAGGAGCTCTGAGATCACTGAGTCCAACCACACACAAAACCACAACCCACTCCCTACAATCTCAGCCCCTACAACATGCCCTGCAGTGTCACATCTACACGTGTCTGAAATACCTTCAGGGATGGTGACTCAACCCCTCCCTGGACAGGCTGTTCCAGGGCCTGACCACTCTCCCAGTAAAGTCATTCTTCCTGATATCCAGTCTAAACCCCCCCTGCTGCAACTTCAGACCATTTCCTCTGGTCCTGTCATGATTCCCTTGGGAGAAGAGGCCAACACCCACCTCTCTACACCCTCCTGTCAGGGAGCTGGAGAGGGCAAGGAGGTCTCTGCTCAGCTTCCTCTTCTCCAGGCTGAACAACCCCATTTCCCTCAGCCTCTCCTCACAGGACTTGTTCTCCAGACCCCTCACCAGCTTGGTAGCTCTCCTCTGGACACGCTCCAATGTCCGTCTTGAAGCGAGGGGAAGGACACAGGCACACTGAAAAAAAGAAGGGAGGAGAACTAAAAATAACCAACCAACCAACAACCCAACAGCAACAACCTGCCACTAATCCATGAAATAGAAGCCAGAGAACTCTTTCTCTTGAGAGACTATTGTTTTTAATATGGTGTCAAGAGTTGAAAGTTAATGTGGTACAGGCACATCAAAGTGAAAACATGTTCTGAAAGCACCTGAGCTGTGTTAGGAGAGGCAGGAAAAGTATCAAAGATGTTAAGTGAAGAGGTACCCAGAATAAACAGGGGCTTCTTATGGGGAGGAATGTGGTAGATAAGTGTTTGTTTGACGCCTTGTATTTAAACAAAAGAGCTTTTGGCATGAAAAGAAGAATGCAGGGAGAAGATTCTTCTTATCTTCTCAGGCACAAAGGCTGGGTATATAAAATGCGTGCACGTTAATCACCCAAACAGAGAACGCCATCTCACTGAGGGCTTATGCACACATGGAGTGTGGCGGAAGCCGCCGCTCCTGAGCAGGTCTTCGGTGAGAACACACTGGAAATACTTTTTAGCATTAAAAGAGATAAGCCTTTAAGCTAACGGATCTGTGCAAAAGCTTATGCCAAGCGTTTGCAAAGCAAATAGCTTATTATTTAAATACACATGTATTCTCCTTGGGTACAGCGACAGTGGTCTCTGTTTGGCTGAAAATGGCTTTTCCCTCTGGAATGCAGCCTCCTTGAGCAGTCTGGGAATGATAACTGGGTTCCTCAAGGATCCCGGTGACATTATAGCTCTGTGAAACATGTACTACAAACAGTATGGAATCACTCTGGTCATCTGTACGGCATGAGGGAGTCTCAATACTTATTGAGCCTTAAATATCCAACAGGAGCCTTTTACTAGGAGTTTACTTTGTGCCTCTTCCTTCCCTCCCTCCTCTTTCCCCATAGAATTGCAGAATGGTTTGGGTTGGAAGGGACCTTAAAGATCCATCCAGTTCCAACCCCCTGCCCTGGGCAGGGACACCTCCCACCAGACCAGGTTGCTCCAAGCCCCATCCAGCCTGGCCTTGAACCCCTCCAGGGATGGGGCAGCCACAGCTTCTCTGGGCAACTTCTCCCCAGTGAGGCAAGAGGTCCTCTCCTCACAGCACAGCATCACAGCTTCTTCTGTGCCAAGAACCCAATGCAGATACCACTGTCCTTCTGAGTAACATAAATTGAACAGCCAGGCTAGTCCTAATTCCTGTGACAGGACATGGGGTTGGCTCATGTGCCTGAGGAAAAGATACCTCTGCTATTTACAAGGTTCATAAAATCTGCGACCTTTACTCATATAGAAGTGGAGAGATTGAGCTGAGATCTGGGGAAGAACTTCTTTGGTGTGAGGGTGGTGAGAGCCTGGCCCAGGTTGCCCAGAGAAGCTGTGGCTGCCCCATCCCTGGAGGGGTTCAAGGCCAGGTTGGAGGGGGCTTGGAGCAACCTGGTCTGGTGGGAGGTGTCCCTGCCCAGGGCAGGGGGTGTCACTGGATGGGCTTTAAGGTCTCTTCCCACCTGAACCATTTTATGGTTCTATGATTCTATGAAAAAAACTGATGGAACTCAATGAGGCTGAATACACCAAACAGGATTGTTGCATGTGACAAGAGAAGCAGCAGCACCTTATGTGACGTCCTTATGTGACAGGACCTATGCAAAGAAGAGAAATTGCATCTTTGGAAACATTTTAAAGGGGAAAACTTGCAAAAAGAGCTGTATAGTCTTGGTTTTGCTCACAAACAAGTTCCCAGATGCTTTTATAGAGTGTCTGAAAGAAGCTCAGATTTGTCAGGAAAGTAACTTCATCCCACCCTGTTCACACCCCTCTTAGCACCTGGGGCATCTAACGAGAACCTTGGTTTTTCAGCTCTTACAGCCTCTCCTTGCATGTCAGATGCTCCAAGTCCTCAGCCATCTTCATGGCCCTTTATGGTGCTTGTACCAGTATATCCACATCCTTCTCATACTGGGGAGCCCAGAGCTGAACACAGTGGCCCATGTGTGGCCCCACCAGTGCTGAGCAGAGGAGAAGAACCACCTCCCTTTGCCTTCTGGCACTGCTGTCATGCAGCCCAAGGGGTTGTTGGCTCCTCTCTCCTCTTTTCTAGCTGCAGAAGTCAGGCCTCTGGTACTCCAAAGAAGGACAATTGTGATAGTAACACATTTTTCAGACATCCAGCAGAGGACAACATCGCATTCAGTGGGAAAAGAAAAAACAAAAGTCAGTAAAATACACAACCAATTTCTTTTATTTAAATACCAGGCTGCATTTGCTGGCATATCAAACCGGGTGGTTTTGAGCTACTCTAAAGACAAATACAGATTTTTGTGAAAAACACTTTAAATGTATTTCAAATACCCACAAGTGATGTGTCAGCCAGTTACAAGTTTCATACACACCTGCAAAGCCTCCGTGTGAACTAGTGATATGCAAAACGCTGGATGCTACATATGCATGGAATCAAAGCACTCCGAGCGATATTCTTAATACTTAAATTGTAATTGATTTTGATGAGGGTGAACATTCATCTTGAATAAATTAATGTGAGACAATATTGAGAAATTCTAAATTAATTTGCATTAGTGAGAATTAATCATTCAGTAGAATTTTAATAGGCAATTCTGAAGATACTATACTGTCTGCTTGGAAAGATTTTTTCTTTAAAGTATATTAAGGCATTCTTCTTGTGAGCATTTCCTTTTTAACTCCAAACTAGGACTGAAAATACAGTAAACCTAGGCTTTCTAAACACGTTCCCCTTCTCCACCTTGCTGTCTGGGATTTCTGAATGTGCCACTCTGGTGGAGCTCCTCCTGAGTCTGGAAACTCCTGGCACGTCAGCTGTGAAGTTACACCTCACTCCTCAGTAGCTTTCCATGGATGTCATGGCTCTGCCAGAGGGATGGGCATGTGCCCTAGATGTGGACACAAGGAACACACTATGCACTGCCCGCCTCTGCTTCTTCTTGCACACTATAAATGATATGTGTCAGACTCGCTCTGCCACAGCACAAGGACTGGGTCCGGACCCACCCAAAGATGTCAAGGACAATCCACCTGTGCAGCTCGTGTGATTGCACACAGTGGTCTCATGGAATCACAGAATGGTCTGGGCTGGAAGGGACCTCAAAATTCATCCAGTTCCAACCCCCTGCCCTGGGCAGGGACACCTCCCACCAGACCAGGTTGCTCCAAGCCCCATCCAGCCTGGCCTTGAACCCCTCCAGGGATGAAGCAGCCACAGCTTCTTTGAGCAACCTGTTCCAGCATCTCACCACCCTCACACCAAAGAATTTCTTACCCAGATTGCATCTAAATTTCCCTTCTTTCAGTTTGAAACTTCCCTCTCATCCTACGGCTCCCCTCCCTGATCAAGAGCCTCTCCCCAGCTTTCCTGAAACCCCGTTAGGGACTGGAAGGGGCTCAAAATATCTCCCTGGAGTCTTCTATTCTCCAGGCTGATTCTCCCGAACTCTTTCAGCCTCTCCTCACAGCGGAGGGGCTCCAGCCCTTGCAGCATCTCTGCTGTGGTCTCCTCTGGACCAAACCAGATGGGACAGGAATATGACAGCTCTAACATCAACACCAGTTAGGTGCTTGCTGCTGAGCCCATTGAGATGCTGGTCTGCTTAAGGAGAGGCTCTTCCTGCCACTGCTTGACACTCACAGGGTAGGTCAGAGCCTTCTTGGCCAAGGAGGTCTTGTATCCGTGCAGATGCTGTGTCACCATTTGGCTCTCATTTTTCATTTTCAGAAGTATACAGTAAAAGAAAATCCTTCAAAGCAAACATTTGTTTAAAAAAGGAGAATAGAAACTGCTGCTCTTGCTGTGCCCTCTCTCCAGCAGGACAGTGTTGACTATTCACACATGATGCAGAGGTACCACAAGGTGCAGGTGAAGCTCTTCAGAACTGCTTTCCCACTCTTAAATGTGCCTTTCTCTATGTTAGGAGTGCTGGCACTAACACTACTCTTTCTGCTCTGGCTTCTGTCCTTCCTTCCTGGCTGTGTTTCTGTCAAATTGCTGAACCTAATAGCAAAATATACTGCTCTAGTGTGGTTCTAGATAACTTAAGCTGTGCAGGCATTATGGAGATGGCACCCCTGGTCCTCCTGAGCAGCACTTCCCTCCAGGAGGAGTGGCCTTGCTTTCCAGGGTGAGTTACTTGTGGTGCAACAGTACTCCTTGTGCAATAAGGCATTGCTCATCCTCTGAAAGCGTGGTAGATCCTGTTTGTTTGCAGTTTTGAGCCTTAAGCTGAAGCATGTGTGACTGGTTAAAGAGATGGATGTTCACCTTGGACAATCTTTCATTCCCCTCTCTGCCCTTCCCTCCTCCAAAACCCAAAGCAAACAACCACACGGCTGCATCAGTAAGGGATGGTTCTTTTGCATATGCCCTGCGGGGGTTCAGAAAATCTACTGGTATTTCAGGTGCAATAAGAACGAAGGATTGGACTTGGCATCACTGTCTGAATTCATGAATAAATAGGTACAGAAGAACTTTGTCCCTTGCAAGGGTCACAAGGCATTAGCTGGTTTGACTTCTTATTTAGGACGAGTAAGCAGTTTAGTTTCTCAGGGGATTATTATAGTTAAATTACAGCCTCTTATGCTCTTCATGAGACAAGAAGGACGCTTCCATGAGCAGCTTTTTCATACAGTTGTGGTCAATCTTAATACGTGAAGAGTACAGCTTCCTATTTGTTTCCAGTTAATTTCAGAATTATTTTGCTTCAGATGTCTCTGAAAACAAACAAAACAAAATGACAGGATGAGACAGGAAACCTTTACATGTGGATTCAGAAATTACACAGAGAGTGCAGGTGAATGAGCTCTTGAGTCACATTAATGGCTGCAAGTCAGGGCTCATCTGTGCTGTAAAATGGTTTGTCAGTACAATTATACCAGCGATGCCAAGACTACAGCAAAAATAAAGCTAATATATGTCTCCAACCCAGCTGTGCCTGCAACTTTGCCTAAGTAGGTGAAACTCCTACCAGTAAATTTTTCTTTTACTAGTGTAGCTTATGCAGTTTAAGAACAGGTTTGACCTCTAAGGGGCAAAAGCACTTGTTTAGCCAGGGTAAGCTGTGACGCCAGCAGAAAGTTTTCCTGGTGTTTCTCCAGTGTGACTGCACCTGTGATGCCTGTGTCGTGTAGTTGGTCTGGTAAGATCCAGACCTGGAGGGAAGTTAATCAATAACTAAATTTATATTTAATGGCAATATGCCACAATGTTAAGACTTCACAGAATCCCAGAATGCTATGGGGTTGGAAGGGACCTCTGGAGATCATCCAGTCCAACCCCCTGCCACAGCAGGGTCACCCAGAGCAGGTCCCACAGGAATGTGTCCAGGNGGAGTCCAGACCTGGTCCCAGTGCTCCAGATGCGGCCTTCCCAGGGCAGAGCAGAGGGGGAGGATGACCTCCCTCCACCTGCTGGTCACACTCTTCTTGATGCACCCCAGATACATTACTGGTGGGCTCTGTTCTCAGCTCTGCCACACTACAAAAACATGTTTTAATGTGTCTCTAAGGGAATGGTAAGACACGTACAGGTAAGAAGAACATCTAGATAATTGTGGTAGTAACATCTAGATAATTGTGGTAGTCTTTTAGTCTTCCATAGAGTCTCTGACCCTCCAACTGCTTTGAGACAGGCTGCTTGAGGTTCTGCCTGCGTCAAAGCAAAAAACTGAATTGCAGCTCTTGGAGTAGCACCCTATTTCTTTGCTCCCTCTCAACTCTTCCATTCCTTTTAATCACCAGTGACTGCATCCTGGGAAAAAAAAAAAGCTTCAGTTTGCATGTTAAGAAAAAGTGAAAACACCCAGCAGTACAGTAATTGCTGAACAATGATAATTAGCAAAGTAGGTGATGATCCCAAATCTGCATGAAAACTGCTTAAAAGGGAGAGGGATTTTCAAAGGTGCTGAGAACATAAAACTCCAGTCGTGGAACTGGGTTCCTCACCTCAGTATCCCTGAGGCTGCAAGGTTCAGCTGAGGTGCAGGGGGAGGGGAGAGGTTATGAAAGAAACAGCTATCTTAAAATTAAAGAATCAGTGGAGTGCAAGCATAGAAAAATGGTACAGAAGGATTACTGAAGATATAGTGGGGGGTCAGAGAGGTTGGGTTTCAATTTTAGCACTGTCTGTAACCTTCTCTTATACAGGAACCTACATCCTGCCACAACCAAGGCAAAAAAACCCAAGTTCCACCTCAGCCTGTTTCATACAATTACATTTTTAAAAAAAACAGTGCGAATTGAAAATGCAGAAAACTATTTTGCTCAAACAAAACTGCCTCACCTCTTGAGTTCATGACAAGAGAACACAGCTCTGTAGCTTCTGCATTCCCTTCCACATCTCTGCTTTTCCTTCTTTTGGCTCCTATTTACTAAAAGTGCCCAGGCTCAGTCAGCTGAGACCCTTCCTGTTCCAGCACTTGTGTGAAGTTCAAGTCCAGAGAGCAACATCCTGAACCAGCTTGACGCCAGCAGCTGTTTTCAGCTCCCTGGGTGGTTGGACTGTGTTGCTTCTGTCCTTTTCCAGCCAGGAGGCCACAAGGAGTTACCAGCACCGGAGGCAAAATTGCCTTCTCTGGCTTTGCTGTTGTTGGTTGTTGTTGGAGCTCCTGGATGTCTCCACCTCATTTTTGATGGGATGAGACATTATAACAGCACCAGAGCTACCCCACTTCATTGCCATGAACCTTCTCTCTCCTCCCATTTTTCTCATACTCAAGAAAAAAACAATATTGACACCCTTAATGTTTTTTCAAAGACTGCCAAACTGAGGGCTTTCCCCACTAAAAATAAACCAGCAACAACAAAAAGCCCCAACCAAAAAGTCCAAATCACTCATGGCAGTTATAGGAAAGAAATTTGTGCGCTGAAAAGAAAGCCACACATTTTAAATATGTTCAAGGTTTTTTTTTCCCTACTTTCTCTTGAATCTTTCATGAAAGGGTAAAATATGCTAATGGTGGTTGTAGCTATAGCAAGCTCAGGCATCTGTAGCCAAGTCCCTTGGTTCATTGCTTATTGTTCTGGAGTGATGAGGTCATGTTAACATCATTGACCCTCCAGGCACACTTATTCTCTCGAAAATTAACATGGCAATGACCTGAGGCAAATCTCTGTTCTCTCTTTCTCCTTCCTGCTCAGGGTGAGGACAGTATCACCCTGGCATGTTGCAGCTCTGATTGTGCAAAGATTTTCTGGGGTTGCTGATGAAATATTGCAAATAATAAATGATGATGTTCTGAAACCTCAGACCTGAACATCAGACCCGAAATATCTGAAACACCTGACGGTTGAGGTTTACTTCTGTATTTCATTAAAACTATTTTTCTAGCAACTAATGACTCTATTTTAAAGTAATTTGGATAAATAGATTTCATTTTGATAGATCATACATACCAAATAATGAAAATTAGATATTCATAACTAGCATGAATGTCCTGAGGAAGGGAGGGAGCATGGGTGGGTAATGGGTGACTGATGAGTTATTGAAGTAGAACCAACATGATTGGATGTTGGGCATTTGGCACAGATGAAAGAAAAAACTCATTTTTGTGTATTATTTGCCTGTAAATAAGCCCAAACTGGCTAATTTCATTATTTTTCACAGCCCCTTCAACTAGCTGTGTAGCATACATGATCAAAAACTTATTTTTAATAAGCCCATCATTCATTTTACCTGTCTAGACATTTCAGAGGTCTTTTGGTCTCATTAAAGGTTAATTTCATACAACTAACATCAACACTATATTTCTGAAAATGCTCACAAGTGCAAGTGCCGAAGCCTGATAGAAATTTTAAGTGCTGGATAAAAGCCATATGGAGGATTTGTGGTGGTCAGGGGGAGACCAGGAGTCTGGAGGAACTACATGCTCCTTGGCTAGCTAAGGATTTCAGAGGGTGGATACTTCTGCCATCCACTGAGGATGATAATTAATGGGAATGCTTCATAATCCAAGACAGACAGTGATCTCCCTCAAGGCAGCAAAGGTCCTTTCTTTCATGTTTTGCTGGAGCCCTCAAAGAAGACAAGTAGTAAAGTGAAAACTTGCCTCCATTGATAGGGAGTTCAAAGGGCAGGTGGATAACGACTTTAAAGGAGCTAATGCCACAACAGTAGGTAATGTAATTAGAGACTGATCCTCTGGGCTGCCATTGTTTCTTGAAATTGTGCTTTTCCCTTAATGTCCATAGTCAAAGGACTACTTTTGTCAAAAGGGAGTTCCATTCTCTTTCTTGACTTATTTATGTGAACGAGCAAGCCCCTGTCCTCAGAGGCATGCAGACCGAGGAAGTGAAGTGTTATGGGAAACACCTTACTTTCTTTCATCTTTCAGTCTTTCCTGTAACTTTGGAGTTTCTGTGGCTGTGAGCAGGGGAAGAGATGGCTGCACAGATACCAGACGCATGCCCTGTCAGGTATTTGAGGGGTCTGAGCACTTCAGAATAAATAAGAGCTTATTTTAGATTCAGTACTCAACTAGAATAGAAATGTTGCATTTTAAAAATATTTTATATTTTTTAAAAAATAGTTAAAAATAAATACTAAGTACACTTTGAAAGAAAATACCATTTGATAATAAAATATTTTTTTTTAAGTCTCTGAAACACAACACTTCACATTTTTCCTGGGTTTTCAGGGGTTTCTCTTAACAAGAAAATCTATTCAGTTGTGAATCAACTGAAGTTCATGGAAGGTTCAGCTGTGAGTGAAAAGATCTGGGGCTACACAGTTTCACTCACATCCAGGAAAAAAAATATCTAATCTGTCTTTAGCTAGAAATGATGCTTGGAGCTTTTCAGAAGCCAATGCCCTCTTTGCTAGCACTTTATGTCTCTGCAGACTCCCAGAGCAGAACCTCGAGGATTTAGTGAAAACACAGATAATTCCTGAAGGCTTTTAAAGAGACAAACCTTAGTCCTGCGTGACAAAGCTTCTGCTTCTAAAAAGAGGAAAAGGATTGCATTTAGAGTACTATAATTTGTCACAGCAAACTGGCACAAACCAGAACAATTAGACCAGCTTCCCGAGACAATGCTTTTCTCTGGGTTTCTGTGTGTTTTTGGAAGGATAACCATTGGTCTAATTCAGGTTTCATCTCCACCTGCAAAGCTGGTCTTGCTTGTGCCCTTCTATCATCAGAACAACCGTAGGTACCACTGTGACAAAAGTGACATCGCCAAGAGTGATGAGGGTTGCAGGTGGCAGCTCAGAGGTGCCCTCCCTGCCTTGTTCACAGAACATTTAGGGTAGTGGCAGCTCGCAGGGGAAGCCCTCTCTCATTTTTGGGAGTGACAGTTACTGGCCAGTCCAAAAAGTCCCCCTGCCCACACTTGTTTGCATCTGGAGGTCATCGTAGCTCACACTCACCTTCTTCCTTTAGAGAGCGCATGCTTATTTTTGACTGTGGCATCTTGAAACACTTTCCGTATGTTTTCGATTATGTTTTCATCCACATAGTCATAGTTGTGCTCTTCTTCCTCTTCCTTTTCTGCCTTACAGCTTCCAAGTCCCTCATCTGTTAAATCTGAGTAATCAGCAAAAAATAACTGTAAGGAAATGGAAGACTCTGTCCCTGCTCTGGAAAATGTACAATTCATGCAGACAACTACAAAGGCAAAAACCAAAGGAAGCAATGTTCTCCTTACTTTTCTGACATTCACAGGGGTCTTAAACAACTTGTTCAAGTTCTTGAACAATATCTATGGCAGATTAAAAGTTAAACCCAGATGACCATCTTACATAAAGAGTCTTCACTCTTTAGAATTCCTCTTTCAATTTTTACATAATACTTGTGCCTCCAAGTCTGTGGTGAAACCAGAGAATCTGGTGTCCATAGGTCCCTCTAAGGTCTGATAAAGTGCTTGAAAAGTATGATCGCTAACAGTGTAAAAGCAGGCAGTGATAATTGTCTGACCAAACCACCTGCCATGTGCAGCACCCACCATCCCTCCTGCAGATTTGTCCCCATGCTCTTGTGTTTGATTGCCTGGAGAGCCAAACCTCTGCAGTTTGGAAACTGTGCTGTTACTTTGGGATTTCCAAGAGCCATAACCCCCAGCTTCTTCTTACTCAGAAGGTGAAATAAAAGAGATGCAGTCTGAAAGTGGTTTTGAGGTTAAACTGAAAAGTTTTGAAGTACATGTCTTCATGGCCACCTAGATCAACCTGGGAAATACTGAGGACAAACCTTCCAAAAAAGTGATGGCCTTTTCCCACAAGGGCAGAGACCCTCATGTGTGGCCTCTTTCCAGCTGTAGAGCCAGGGTGGGCTCTGCTCTGAATCTTGGCACAGCAACAGCTTCTCACTACAGCTCCCATTGAGAGCTTGTGGCCCCAGGGTCTCCTTCTCCCCTATTGGCTTGTCCTACTGCTCCCCTGGGGCTCGAGGGAGCTCCACAGGACACGTGGGACCACTGGTCACATGGAACAGGACCTGCAAGGGTTGGTGGACACATGAGTGCCTCATGACATGGGCACAATAGTTCTTCATGTCCCCCCTCTGGAGCCACCACATCTCTTGGCCCAGGCTCGTGGCAGGCAAGAGCTATTGGCAGTAGGACCAGCAGAAGTACAGAGGTTGCCCTGCCAGGAGCAGGTCACCCTTGGGGTTTATGAGGAAGCCTCACCTTTGATGGAGCTGAGAGGATACTGTGTTTCTAAAGCAAAAAGTTTCACCGGAAATAGCAGAATAGTGTGCACACCTCTCTTTGGTACGGTGGTATTGGTTCCTCTTTGGTTAATTAGCTATGAGGTAACCTGAAACAACCTGCAAGTGATTACAAGGACTCACAGCCTGTCTGACCTCCCAGCAAGGCCATACTTCTCAAACAGGTCCGTCCTTATTCACGGGACTTGGCTTCTCAGCCAAGAATCCTCCCAAGCTTACTCTTTGGACCACTGTATGCACCTTCACCAAGGAAATAGCTGTATATTCTCTCGGCGGTCTCCAAAACCCTCTTGTGTTCTCCCTGAGACTCTCCATGGATGAGGTGTCTCTCTCTGAAAAACTGGGTAGGACTCATTTCTTCCTGAAGTTGTGACCCTATCCTTTAGAGATTTTTATTTTTTTTTAAGGTCAGAAATAGTCATTAAGTTAATGAAGCAGCTGTCTGGCCACAGCAGAGCAGAGTTCATCATAAATTAATTTACTTACAAGGCCACCTGCCACTTTTGAGGAATGAGTAAATTAGCAAAGTATTTCCAGATCTAGGCATCAAAAGGACAAAAATAAGTCCAAACCCCAAACCTATGACGAGAAATTTAATGAGGATCCCACTCACACATTTGGCCACTATCTTGTTAATAAGAATTTCCAGGTTTGTAGTTCATTTGCAAGTTGGCTGTGTTTGACATCAGTAAAAGTAAACTAATGAATAAAACAGTCACTGAAAGAATAGGCTAATCCCTGTGATTCAGCAGGGGAAATATTGTTTGTGCGCTTAGACTTGCTAATACGGATATAAAGTACAGATTGCTCAAGGATGGCAGAGCTAGACTTTCCTCTTTCCCAAACACACGCAAACAAAATGATACGCTTCTGAGCAAGACAGCTCAAGGAGAAAGGAAATTAATGTCATCAGGCCAGACTCAATCACAGCTGTCCCCAGTCCCAAACCCGTGTAGGATGCCTTCTGAAATGTATATATTTACACTTCAATAAAGCATTAAGCAATGAATGGGACAAGCTGAATGATCCCAGGGGAGCTCTGAACAGCAAAATCAATGTAATTTGCTTCCCTGTTTGAAAAAAAAAGAAATCTATCAGCCTCAACACTGAATTACTGAATCAGATCTGCCATCTCAGCCTGCTCAGAAAACAAAGCTTATGTCATCGCGCTGTCTATCCATCCATCTGTCAGTCTCTTCAGTACTTTTAAAAGTGCAGTTTTTTGCCAATTGGAGTCAGATTTGAAAAGGGGGCAGAAGTCTCAACGTGGTTACAAAAGCAAGAGTGGAATTAGTTCCTCTATTGAGAGAAAAGCATGCAGAACACAGCTGTCATACACCCCGTTTGGCAGCAGGCAGCAGGATAAATCAGCCTGTGCATATTGGTTGGACACTCAACGCACACATAGCTCCAGACCTGCTCTTTTTGATTTTGTAGGAGTGCCATAAGGAGAGTTTTGGTTATTATCAGGGAAGGAGGAGAAGAGCAGTAGGGGACAACAGACCTGAATACTTATTAAACCAAATTTCATTAATTCTGTTCTTCCTGGAACAATTTGTATAATTGTGTCTGCCTTTAACAGTGGAAGGGTAGTTCTCTGCAGAAGAAAAATTTCCATTTATCTTGCTTGTATCATCAGGAAGGTAGGATTTGTGAATTTTTTGCTTGGAATATATTTGCTGTTTTTTCACAAATGTCAAGGTCACAAACAGCTGTCATAATTGCCCATTCTGTAATGGGGATTTTCAAAACGTAGGGGACAGAAGTAACCCAACCCACCCCCTTGGGACCCCTGCTTGGATACAACCAGTGCTAGAAACCCCAGCTCACTGGAAGCGTTTGCATAGGACAAATCTAAACAGTAGCATTTTATTTGCTCTGGGCCTGGATGAGATGCTCCTCCGTGCTAATGAGAACTAATTCCTACGGGAGCACTGCTGAAAGCGATTGCAGAATCAGAGCCCTGAAACTAATGGACTGTTCCTTGAGCTGGTATCCATCAACCAGTCCTTCCATGTGATGATGTAGCATAACTTTAAAAACTGTTAAATGCTGTAATCAAAGCATTTCATATGCACTGTAGGTCTGCAATTAATCTATGGGCAATGTTTTTTTCCCTCTGGAATCTACTAACACATTGTTTGGAAAAATTTCCTCTTAAATTTAATTTCTTAAAAAAAATTAAATTTCCTAGAAGCACATCTGTTGACCCTTTCACTGTTCTTCTATTTTTAAAATTTTCTTCCTTGTCACTTCTTTTCTAGTCTGTCTTGCTCGTTCTGTTAATTTTTAAAGACTCTAGTTTCCATATTGCGCTACTGTACTGGGGGCTGATGAGGCCCTACCTGGAGTCCTGGGTCCAGTTTTGGGCCCCTCACTCCAAGAAAGACATTGAGGTGCTGAAATGGGCCCAGAGAAGGGCAACGGAGCTGGTGAGGGGTCTGGAGCACAAGTCTTGTGAGGAGAGGCTGAGAGAGCCTGGGGGTGTTCAGCCTGGAGAAAAGGAGGCTGAGGGGAGACCTTCTCACTCTCTCCAACTCCCTGAAAGGAGGGGGTAGCCAGGGGGGGTCGGTCTCTTCTCCCAAGGGACAGGTGATGGGACATGAGGAAATGGCCTCATGTTCCACCAGAAGAGGTTCAGATTGGGTATTAGGAATAATTTCTACACTGAAAGGGCTGTGAAGCCTTGGCAGAGGCTGCCCAAGGCGGTGGTGGAGTCCCCATCCCTGGAGGGATTCAAAAGACGGGCAGACGTGGTGCTGAGAGACATGGGTCAGTGTTGGGTTGATGGTTGGACTCCATGATCTGAAATCTCCCTTCCCTTTATGAAAACTAGGGAAATCTGTAAGGATTCAGAGCCTATGTTTTCTTTCCCCTGCTGTACAACAAGATAGAGTTTAGTTAAGGAGAAAGCTGATTGAATATAGTCAAATATAGTTTACTAAAGTGGAGTCGCCAACCTATGTAATCATGTGATCTCATTTTTTAAGTAATTTTCTTACCTTCTTTTTTTTAAAAATTTATTTCAGAAGATGTCAGCCAAGAATAACTTCTGTGTTCACAGCACAAAAAATGGGAAGAGGAATCCAATTATTTTTTTTAAGATAGTTAAAGTACCATAGGAGCTTAAGGATCTAATAACAGTCTTGCCCTAATCAAAGACTGGCCTGAAGTGCAAAGCTGGGACTAGCCACCATACATGCATACATTAAGGAGTCCTGATTCATGTTGCTTATTCTTATGCACCTAATTCAGAGCACTAGTCTGCAAGCCCTCGGACAGCACCGCATAAAGAAGATTTTTTTTTCAAAAGAATTGAGAATTCTATGTTTTGCTTTTAAGGTTCTGGGGATATGATGTCTAATCAACTGTAATATTTGGGTTAAAGCACAGCCCCATAACCAAATGTATTGTTCTAACTGATGGCACAGAAAGCTACAGCACAGGGGCAGAAATTTTGTAAACCATCTTCATTGACAAACTCAGTAGAATTTATATGTGCATCTTAAATCGCAATCAGAAAGCCCCTTCACTTTTTTCTTTCTCCAGCCTCCTAAGTCAAGTGCCTCATGACAGAATATATAAATATCATCCCTAAAACATCCTGACATCAATAAGCAAAACCGACACAAACACTTTTTGAATTGCAGACTGTAACAATTCCAGAAACCTAAGCCATAAGCAAGAAGATCAGGTAATGTTTCACAAACTCCACATAGAATGAATTTCGAGGTTAAAGAAAAACTGATACGGCAGATTTCTGGTGAGAGTTATTAAACTGCAGCTATTGCTATTATTTCTAATGAATTCAAATTCAGTCAAATATAAGAAAATAAGATAATCTCTTTAGTGGCCAATTCATGTTTAATTGCAACAGAGGAAAAATGTTCAATTTCTTAGAAACAAAGATAATGAATCCTATTTTTATTAACATGAGCTCTGCAAGGAAACACAATGGAGGCCTTAAAACCGAAAGAAAAACATCTTGCTTTTCTTTTCAGAATGATCTGGCCGTTGGTAAGAAATAGTAATTGTCTCTGCAACTGGTTTGGGTTTTGTTTTTTTTTTTGAGAGCACAGATTCAACATCCTTATTAGGAATTTGAAACAGGTTGGTGCTCTGGAGGGTGGCTTAACATCCACCAGCAGAAGTTTAAAGATTAGTCAGTGAATGGTGCATTTCCTCCCACTCAAAACCCACAGGAGTGTGTCTGTGTTATTAGTTTTGACATATTTTCTAATCCATTATCTCATGAATTAGCAGAGCAGAGCACAGTCTCTGGAACAGGCGAGCTTGCTGCACGCAACAGTGGGCTCATGGGGATCCCTTGGCTGCCCAGGAAGAACTGCTATATCATCTAATCCAATCTCCTGTATAATTCTACAGTTATCTTTGAATGAAACCCAATAATTTTGGGCTACACTAACACACATCTTTCAGAAAAGCCTTTAGCTTTGATTTGGGTATGCTGGCACACAATCCATCACTGCTCCTTGGTCTAGGTTAAATCTGCCGAGCTCAAACCCACTATTCACTGAAGTTCAGGCAAAGTTTGTGCGGGGACATGCTCCAAGGCAATTAAAAAAGAAGTAATTTCTTAGCCTTGCAAAAGAAGTAGCATTATGATACTATCAGTTGGTTTTCTTTGTGTACTGAACAGGTATTAGGAATTTGTTTGAAAACCCTCAGTCACAAAGGCTATTCTTTATCCCATCTTCTGTGAGTAGTCTAAACTAATATGCTATGCAGGGTGAACTTAAAATCAACTAATTGCAGCTTTCATGAGGAATGAGTCAGGAGACATACATTTGGAAATCAAAACCATGGCTGAGAACTGGGCAGCTGGGAAGAGTTAGTGCTGAGAGTCCATGCAGGACCAGAGGCAAGAAAACCTTCAACAGCCCTAGCACCACTTTTTCTCTACTACATTTGTACCTACGGCCAGGGCTACTGGCAAAGCACAGGTTTCCATCTGTAAGCTCAGGGAAATAGGTAGGAAAAATCAGACTCAATTGATACCTCAAGTGTAAATGAAAGGCATCTATTGGAAGAAGGAAGGAAGAAGTCAGTGATCTGCCATTGTTGTTGATGCATCGTTCACAACCAGCAGATAAGAAAATTCTGCTTTCACAGGAGGGATACCACAACAAAGGTTGGGATTTTAATGGAAAGAAGGCCAAAGGAAATAGAGAGAGAACAGCTAAGAGAACACAATATAAAACTTGAAAAAGTCCCTAGAAAAAGCTTTCTTCTCAACTAAGGAAGCTGAGAATTCGACTTTCAGAACTGAAAACAAATGAAGAATTGGATAAGAAAAATCGACTTGCACCAGAATGTGAAAAATAGTTTAAGAAAAAATCAAGTGTTCTTGGAGATTCTGAACAGGGTTTATCAAGGACATATAAATAAGACTCATTTAACACTATAAACTCTAATCAAATCATTAAGCAGTGACAAAATGGAGCCTGTAAAGAGATTTTTTCAAGGCCAAAAAATAACAAATTTGGGATTATCTTCAAAGCAGCCGGATACCAAAATACCTTTCAAAAACTATTCCCCATATAATTGACTTCCCCAGCAATAAGGATTAGTGAATATTCAACACACCACAGTAATTGTTCACTACAAAACTTTTTTATGTTGCCTTTGGAAACTTCAGTAAGTGCAGTTTCAAATAGGCAGTTCTTTACAGGAGTCTCACACTGAAAAAGACAACAAAGAGAAACTTTAGGGGAAGATCTTGTATTGATATCAACTGTCACTTAACAAATGCTGTGAGGATGATTATTTGTGCCTTAGTCTTCCAAATTTTCCACTGTTGCAATTAATGGGATGTATTTGTATTTCAGAAATAAACTGTGACAAACATAGTAATGAAATCAATTTATATTAACTGTAAAATCTTGTGGATTTGGCCCTTATCAACTCTCTTCTCAACTTCGGTACATTCTGAAAATGGAAAACATTGAAACATAAGTAGAAAAACCAACGAACTATCAAAAAGGGTTGGGAAATTCAAGCAAATGGTGACTTTAAAAACAATTGTCAATGAAATAATTTGCTCAGTATTAATTTTTTCTTCAAAATACAAAAATGTGAGTTGAAGATGCCTTCATAGCTCTGATATAAACTGCTTGCTTGTCTTTAGTATCTGTTGGAATTGGCATTTTTTTATAAGAGATGATGTGTAAGAGTCATCCTAAAGCAAAAGGAAAGCGCATCTTTTCCACACGTCTGTTCCTAAAAACTACTGAATATTCATGCCGCAGTGTCAAACAGAGTTTAATACCATGCTGCTGTTGAGAGCTTGGATTAATTTGCCTTATGGCATTTATAGAGAAAGGACAGAAACGTTCACTTTTCATCTCTTTTGACTAAACCACAGATTCCAAGTGAAATCACGCAAGATAATCCTGCATGTAAATTATTTGTCAGGGCCAGGGTTAAGTTTTGTTATATTAATAACTCAAACCACAGAGTTTAACTGACCTTTAATCACACTGGCATCCACTACTGGAGCTTTCCCAGTTATGTCCTTCTTATTCTCACGATGCACCAGATCTTTTTGACAACTAACTTGTAATTCCGAAACACTGACACTTTGACTTGAGAGCGATTTCTTGGTGGCGTCTACGTAGAGATTCTGAAATGACATGGAAGAGTGCATTGACTTCACGTGTAAACTGTTACTCCAGACTGGATGCTTTCAGACACATGACACTCAAGAGCAACATTCTTTGGGTTACTTTGGTGAATTTTAACCACAAAACTTCTGTCAAAGTCAGTCATTAATCACACATAGAATCTCACAGAATGATATGGGATTAGAAGGGACCTCTGGAGATCATCCAGTCCAACCCCCTGCCAGAGCAAGGACACCCAGAGCACGTCCCACAGGAACGTGTCCAGGAGGGTTTAGAATGTCTCCAGAGAAGGAGACTCCCCCACCTCTCTGGGAAACCTCTGCCAGGGCTCTGACACCCTCACAGCAAAGAAGTTCCTCCTCATGTTGAGATGGAACTTCTTATGGTCAAGTTCGTGCCTGTTCCCTCTTGTCCTCCCACTGAACACCACTGAATGCTTGTCTTTGAGGCATGTACATCACAAAATAAAATGACCAGAAGGGATACTGGGGGAAGAAATTACCTTTAAAACACATCTCCAGCCTCTCTTTTCTTTGTTTGCCTGTACGGGCTCACATAAACACAATGAGGGAGATTTATATGTGCCTTTTGGTTGATAGAGGTTTCTTTCTGATTAACTATTTTTATTGTATCAATTGTTCATTTAATGACTTCTGTTATATATTACATCACAGATTCATATAAAGTCTGACATTTCAATTCCATTTATCCAGTAGCATTTATAGCACAGAGTGTATAGTTAGGTGATAGGAACAGGCAATTATGGAGCAATTAATTACAACATTATTACATTGCAGAAAGTAAATTACGTGGCTGCAATGCTTGCAGCCCTTGAATTTCATGCTTCATACATACATTTTCATAATTCTGGGGTAGTTTTTTTAGCTGTGAGGTATTTGTGTCAGAAATATTTCTAGTCAAACACGTGTTTTTCATCTGTGTAAATAAAGTTAATTGTAAGTGTCAAAAAGCTTATCTTCAGTGATGCTATGTAGTAGCTGCAGTGGAGTTAGAGTCCGATTGCAATCACTATGCCAGAAAGTATACATTTTAAAAAATAATCAGCAAAGGTTTTGCTTTCAAAATCAAATGTAGATTTTGCTCATCCATCCTATTCAGAGGGAGAAGGTTGTGTCAGTAAAACTGGCTGCAAAACACAGCAATACTGCAGGATCTTTCCAGACCCAGCCCACAATTTAGGAGGACCTGCTCTGGCAGGGAGTTGGACTAGATGATCTCCAGAGGTCCCTTCCAACCCCATAGCATTCTGGGATTTTAGGATTCTGTAATTTGTAAAAGGGCAACATGAGCCCATATTTTATGACAATCTGCCCCTTTTGCAAAAGGTATCAGCTGGCAACATCACTGGGGATTGAGGGAGTATATTAACTGGAACAGCCAAGGCTGAAATGTGTGAAACATATGGACAATTTTCCTTGGTGAGCGGGTCAGGGCATGACAGAGGTGGAAGACCTTCATTTTTCAGTTAGGGGAACCTACAGTAGCTTTATCCCTTTTCTAAAATGAAGAATGTAAGCTGGATCTGCAGGGGCTGGCTGAGCTACAGGATTTGATGCAAGTCTGCACAGTACAGGCTGTACGATGATGGCCAGGGCTCTCCTTGATGGCAAAAGAGCCTCTGAGGTCAAGCAAAGCTTTAGGCACTGCTGTAAATCACAAAAACCTCTGGGACTTGGACTAAAAGAAATGCAGCTGAGAAATATGTTGCGAGGAGGACAGAAGTGGCAGGAGTTCTTCACAGCAGAGAATTAGTGACGTTAGGATCAGTGACAGGCAATGATAGGACAAGGGGCAATGGGTGCAAGCTGCAACATAGGAGGTGCCACTTAAATATGAGGAAAAACTTCACAGTGAGGGTAACAGAACACTGGAAGAGTGTTCTCTTAATTTTAAGAGCTTTAATTCTATTTAGACATAAATCACGAAATCTCTTATTTTCTAGTCAGCTCCTTATTTAACATATAAATCCTATCAATCAGTATCGTCAATGAATATGTTCAGGTAATTTATTTTGCATTGCTTTAAGTAACTAAAACCAGCCCTAGCTATCAAACCAGAAAGATCCCCTCGTTAGGGAGAATGTAACTGAAGTTTGTACTAATCTTATCAACCGCCAGCAAAACCGCATGCTGGGATACAACACTTACCTGGGGCATCCTGCAAACAAATAGAAATATACAGAATTCAACATATTTAATAAAACAAGAAGATTACACAAACCGGATTGTCACTTCACCATATGCTGACATCTCACGTCGCTTCAACATTCTACACGGAGCTATGGATAACAATTGTATTAGAGACCAATGGAGATGCTTTTTTTAACTATGCAAGAGTGAAGCCTTACAGCTGTCTTTCAAGCACTAGGGAAGCTTAACAGCACAGGGCTTCCACCTGCGTGGAGTCATTGTTCCACTAATTTAAAGAAGTCAGGACATCAGCTGTGGATTTCAATACTGTTGCTGCCAAAGGAAACACTTAACTCAGTTAAAAACTGAGGGTTTTTTTTTCAGTGGTGCCCGGGGACAGGACAAGAGCAAACGGGCACAAATTTGAACAGAAGAAGTTCCATCTAAGCATGAGGAGGAACTTCTTCAATTTGGGGGTGGCAGAGCCCTGGCAGAGGATGCCCAGAGAGGTGGTGGAGTCTCTGTCTCTGGAGGCATTCAAAACCTGACTGGACATGTTCCTGTGCAACCTATTGTGCTCTAGAAGGACCTGCTTTGGCAGAGGGGTTGGACTGGATGATCTCCAGAGGTCCCTTCCAACCCCATATCGTTCTGGGATTCTGGGATTCTGTAAACTCATGATCTGAACCACAGCCATTTGTTCTAATGAGGAGGAAGTGAGGAAACCCTGAATCTCAGCATTTGGAAAGCCCAACCAACACCTACAGGCGCGTGAACTAGAAATGTTACCCCATTGATGGCCGAGCATATCAAGGTTTTGCCCATTGCCCAGAAATAGCTCAGAAGCCGGAGCAGGAAGCTGCTGGTGCGGAGCTGTGAGCCTGTGCCCTCCGCCTCAGAAAGCAGGAGGTGTTATATCAAACAGGGTACAGGCTGCGTGAGAGCGATGGTGGGAACTGCAGGGCTGGAGACACACCCCCTCGGTAAGAACAGGAGTTTCAGTGTTCTGCAGAAGCTGGGAGTGAGCACAGGGTTTATCCCAGAGGCGCAAACTGAGAACACCTCCGTACCAAACTGCGTTTCATACTGAACGGTTTGAGTTCATTTCCCTTGATTACCTGAAGGTGTAGAATCATAGAACTGTCTGGGTTGGAAGGGACCTTTCAGATCATGGAGTCCAACCATCAACCCAACTCTGACAAAAACCACCACTAACCCAAGTCACTCAGCACTGTGTCAACCCATCTCCTAAATACCTCCAGGGATGGTGCCTCAACCACTGCCTTGGGAAGCCCATTCCAAGGATTAAGAACCCTTTCTGTATAGAAATTTTTCCTAATCTCTAATCTGAACCTCCTCTGGCACAATTTGAGGCCATTTCCTCTTGTCCCATCGCTTGTTCCTTGGGAGAAGAGACCGAACCCTCCTGGCTACCCCCTCCTTTAAGGTTTTTGTAGAGAGGGAGAAGGTCTCCCCTCAGCCTCCTTTTCTCCAGGCTGAACACCCCCAGCTCCCTCAGCTCCTCCTCACCAGACTAGTGCTCCAGACCCCTCCCCAGCTCCGTTGCCTTTCTATGGACACACTCCAGAACACAGCATTTATGTGCATGTGGGCATGACATCTCCTTGGCCAGCAAGGTTTCCCTCCGCCTGCATGCTCCAGGATCATCGAAAGCTGACAGAAGCTCTTACCCTCATGGATGGCACCACAAAAATAGTAATGCTTTGCCTACCTACGGCTCTACTCACACATATCCTCTTCTAAAAATGCCAATTTCCCCTGCAATTTAAGCGTGCAATGTAAGCATCCCCCTTAGGGGCCTGGAGCATCTCTCTGCTGAGGAAAGGCTGAGGGACTTGGGTCTTTTTAGTCTGGAGAAGAGAAGGCTGAGGGGGGATCTGATCAACACCTAGAAATACTTCAAGGGTGGGTGTCAGGAGGATGGGGCCAGTCTGTTTTCAGTGGTGCCCAGGGACAGGACAAGAGGGAACAGGCACAAACTAGAACATAAGAAGTTCCATCTCAACCTGAGGAGGAGCTTCTTTGCTGTGAGGGTGGCAGAGCCCTGGCAGAGGCTGCCCAGAGAGGTGGGGGAGTCTCCATCTCTGGAGACATTCAAACCTCTCCTGGACACGTTCCTGTGGGACCTGCTCAGGTTGACCCTGCTCTGGCAGGATGTTGGACTGGATGATCTCCAGAGGTCCCTTCCAACCCCATGGCATTTTGGAATTCTGTGATTCTCACAGCCCCAGGGCTCATTCTCCTCTGACTTAAAAAATTCAGGCTATTGCCAGTTGCTTCTGTATGACTCTTTCTTTCATTAGTGTGTCTAATTGTCTGTTGAGCATATATCTGAATCATAGCTTACATTTCTGATAGAAACATCACGTAGTAATGAATTCCAGAGTTTATTTCTGTGTTGGATAACATTTCATTTGGGTTGGATTTTTTGTACTGTCCTACCTCCCCATTTCACATCACTGCTGTAATCCCTCCCTATTCTTTTTCTCCCTGTATTCAGGTTTTTACTCCTTTTCCCTGAGTCACTTCTTCTTCAGGCTGAAGAGTGTCTCATCTATCTAATCTTTCCTCTTACAGCAGCCAAATTGTTTCCCACTTGCAAGATACAGGCTAAGACTATTGCAGGCTGTCCATACACCACACGTACTTCAGACAGCAGTATTTGGTCACGACTACTCTAAGACGAGAAAATAGCACAGGAGTTCTTACAACTTAAAAAAGAAAAGCTTTGGAGAGGTCCAGCAACCTCGGGGTAAGAATAGCAGGAAAAGAAGCTCTTAGTGCAAGCAAGAAAAAAAAAGGCTGTTAAATGTGTTTACAACAAAAAAAAAAAAAAGAAAATAATACATGTGTTCATAATACACATTACTGTTTTGGTTGCTTTTCTTCTCTTTTTTTTTTTTTTTAAAGAAAGAGAGCCTCAATAGCATCTAGAACATTCAGAGTAAGGAAGGAGAAACAACATTTGTTTAAAGTACAGAAAAATGTGGGAGTAAATATAAAACCAGCAGCTGTCACAGTCTCTGAAAATACTGTGAGAGATGTAGTGGCATAAACCAATCTGACAAAACTATGCTTTTCCAGACAGAAAGTCAAGCTGTTCTATGATTACAAATGGCTCTGGTGAAGAGGAGTAGTCATTTGTCGGAGCAATCAGTGCTGGACACGGCACTACACCTTTGGAGTACATTTATTATGAGTCACCCATGCTACTAGATACAGATCGTAAACCTTTTACTGCAATCTTTAAAGACAGCCTGGAGTGGCACTCTTTGCTGCCTTCAGAAACTCGAGCCAAAACTCTAGATATATATCTTCGCTTTGGCATGTACTGCACCGGTGTATTTATCTCTGAAATACTTAATTGCTGCACCCACCTTTCCACCAGAATAATAAAAAAAAAAAAAGCCATATACACAGATTGAAAGAGCGATAAATGCTTTTACAGTCCCAACACATTTCAGTCTTCCCAGACAAAAAAGGCCATTTATCCCCACAAGCTACAAATGAAGATTCTGTAAGAGAGAGCTGTATGGACAGAGAAGCCCAAACCAGGCTGAACGAAGTTTTAGCTTTTAATATTTTTGAGAATATTTTAAGGAAAGTATGAGAGAGGGATTAGAGAGAGGCGTATCAAGCTAAGCAAGACACGGTGTTCATAGTTGTTGATTTATAGAGCAGTCTTCATGAGTTTCAGAGCAACCTACAAAACGACACCGTGCCCGTATCATTTTGCCTCAGCCTTCATTAAATCTGCATGACTTTCTGTTTTGAGAGCTGTGAATCAGAGAAGAGTCCTGGGTTTTGACTCCTGTATTGTGCCAATACAGAACCAGGGCAAGTGCTACCACAGTCAGAGCCTTAGACCATCCTGAAACACAGATCTCCATTATTTTCCAGTTTGCAAGAGCGCAGGATGGAGTAACTCCATTCTGGAGCAACTGCATCAGTTCCAGTTTGCACCAATGTTGGTCAAAATAAAATTTCGCCCACTGTATGACTAGAAGTAGGAGTGGGTACTTCCACCTGCCAGATGGGAAACACAAATTCAAATAATGGGAACACACACACGGAAACTGCTGATACCTCTTAGGAAATTTGTGTTATTACGGCCGAGAGTTAAGACTGATTTATTCCACTTGAAAGGAAAAAAATTACCTTTAGATTATTACTGATTTCTATCCCAAGGCAGTCTTCTTGCATGATCTATTGGCACCAACTTACCTTGCACATCAGGGTAATTTTTGCAAGGGCAGAGTGTTCCCACAGTTAAGGTACCTGGCAAGGGTCTATGATTTTGTAGTGAAGAATTTTAACAGTCTTCCCCGTTGCACTGATTGCAGTACGTGGTATCAAGCCTTCATTTTCCACAGTCCATTGGAGTGTGAAAAGGAGAAGGGTAAGTTAGAAGACGCTTCAGAAAGGCCACGGGCAATAAAGGTGCTCCTCATTTAGCCTCATTAACATACAGGATGGGAGCACTTCGGAGAATTATTATTTGCCTGAGAACACACAAGGTACTATAAACTAGAAATGAAGTATTTTTGCCAAAGAAGGGGGTCAAGGTTGTATATTTCAAAGACAGGAACAAAATTACATTAGTTCATGAGTTCTTCTCTGCCTAAAAGGGACGTGAGACTTATGATCAAATTACATTTTTCTGATCAGGGTTCGAGCTCTAACAGGTTTCTCCCTCACAAGGTACTTTCTGTACGTGCCCACAATATCACCATTAATTTGACTTTCATTGTCAGTAGTCTGGGTTTCCCCAAGGATTACAAAGGGGGAGGCAGTGTAATGAAGTCATCATAGTTGTAGTAAGATGCCCCTGTGGGCTCGTTCTTAGGGTTCAAGCAATGTATTTAAAAAGTGGCATTTTCCTAACAGTAGGGACAGAATTAGTTAATCCTTGTTCAGAGCTTGAATAATAATATTTGGATTCAAAAATCAAAACAGAAACAGGACAGAAAGTCATGTTCTATCTATATCCATTTCTACAAAGATAAAAGCAAATAAGGCACAAGGCCGAATGGTCTGAGGGAAATCAGTGGCACTTGGACTGCTCTGCGTTTTGCCCAACTCAGTGTTTGTCAGTGAGCTCCAACAAATATTCCGATGACACAGGGACTGGAAAAGAAGGATGGAAACCACAATCCTGGGAGCCGGCGTGTTTCAGGGGGCTGCGGGTACCACTAGATGGCTGCATCCCCCGCCGCATCCCGCACAGCATCAATGCCGGAAACCTGCCGTCGTTTCGCTGCTGTATCTGGCACCAGGCAGAAAGAAAATGTTCTTCATCAGATCTGAGAATTTCTTGGGGCAGTGATATTGGGTGAAATGTTAAAATCTGATAATTACACCGGGTGAGGTTTAATAATGTCGGGGGCGAGAGGGGGGGCGAATAGCAAGGGAGGGGGGGACAAAAAAGGGATCCAGCCAACGGTGTGACCTTTAAAGAAGGGCTGTTGCATATGCATGGTACATGCTTTTCAAGGAAATTTTATAAGTGGTTTTAAGGAGATAATTAAATACTGCCACTCTTCACTGACAATACCCACAGCTCAGGTAAATTTTCTACAGCTGATTGAGGCAAAATAAGTTGCATTAAGTTATCAATAAAAAACATGCAAGAGTGTACTGCTATTACATTCTACTAAAATTGTTCCAGAAATTCAGAGCCCCAAGCTTTTTGTTCTTAATTCAATGACTTTCATGTACTCATTCACTGCTCACAGTACACATTTAATCATTTATTGTTGAATGAGATCTTTCCCGTTTCCAAAACCTGTCCCAGAACAGTACAGAGTACATCTCAAGAGACTTTAAAACGAAGCTTTGGTACCAAAAGCTCTTTTATGTTGATAGGTAACTAGAGCTGTCAGCCTCTTTTCCCAGGCATTTTTTCTCCTGCTCTGTGTGTGTACAAGTAAATGTGAACAGAAAACAATGCTGGGCATCCCTGAGTGGCCTGGGACAAAGCGATGCTGTATGAGCCAGCACAAAACCAGCAGGCTCACACATTTACCAATAATAAAGAGTATTTTAGCATAAACCTGGGAGTCCTGGTGGGCAACAAGATGCCCATGAGCCAGCAATGTGCTCCTGTGGCCAAGAAGGCCAATGGCATCCTGGGGGGCATCAGGAAGAGTGTGACCAAGCAGGTGGAGGGAGGTCATCATCCCCCTCTGTTCTGCCCTGGGGAGGCCACAGCTGGAGCACTGGGACCAGTTCTGGGCTCCCCAGTTCAGGAAGGACAGGGAACTGCTGGATAGGGGACAGCAGAGGACCACCAAGATGATTAAGAGGCCTGGAACATCCCTCTTATGAGGAAAGGCTGAGGGACTTGGGTCTTTTTAGCCTAGAGGAGAAGAGAAGGCTGAGGGGGGATCTGATCAACCCCTAGAAATACTTCAAGGGTGGGTGTCAGGAGGATGGGGCCAGTCTGTTTTCAGTGGTGCCCAGGGACAGGACAAGAGGAAATGGGCACAAACTGGAACATGGGAAATTCCATCTAAACATGAGGAAGAACTTTTTCACTTTGAGGGTGGCAGAGCCCTGGCAGAGGCTGCCCAGAGAGGTGGGGGAGTCTCCTTCTCTGGAGACGTTTTAACCCGCCTCGACATGTTCCTGTCTAACCTGCTCAGGTTGACCCTGCTCTGGCAGGGGGTTGGACTGGATGTTTTCCAGAGGTCCCTGCCAACCCTTTATCATTCTGTGATTCTGTGAATATTTTTTTTAGCAGTAGTTCAAGTGCAAAGTACAGAGCTGCATAACACACTCCCAGCAACATCTCTTCCCTCTCCTCTCCCTATTAAATACATAGAGTGTGTGTTTGGCAGTTGGGGATGTGTGGGGGGGTGTTTGATCCTTGGAGCACAGACCAGATTTTTCTCCTTTAATGTATGCAATGTTTGCATTACATTTATTCCTTTGCAGATATGTCATTATCTTAAGGCCAGTCTCCAAAACCCTGCCTTCGCTGCCAGGCACTGCCCAGCGATCGAGCCGCCCCCGTGAACTCTCAGCTACAGAAATCAGGCCTGGGCTGCCTCAGACTGGGCAACAAAAGGCAGTTGTAGCCACCTGTGAAAATCTTGGTTTCCATGGCACAAGGAGGCAGGAGAAGGCAACCGTGAAGAGTTCACCATTGTTGGATGGAGAGTGCGATGCCTTAACTCCTAGGCAGGCTCCTCTGTTCTCCTGGGCTGCTCACCCACCGAATGCTGGAGCTCTTGGGGGGAAAAAACGTGTACATCAGAAGATGTCAATTATTAAGCTCTGCTTCTGTATTGCAGATGCACCTCACCTTGGCAAGTGGAAGTGCTTGTTTGTTCAAAGACTATGAAATGTTGCATTTTGTGAAATCACCACTTAAGCAGAAGATGCGAATTCTTCTCATTTATCTTAATGGGACATTAACTGGAAATTTAATTACGAGGGAGAGCTAATTATCTGCAGGTTTGCCAAACTGCAGATGGAATCTACTCAATAGAATGAAATCTGAGTGCTGCAGCCAACATGAACATAAGTGCAGTTTAGTGAGGGGAAAATTTGAACCGAAACCAAATGAAAAGAAGAACGAAATTTCCTGTAGCTCCTGACACGGAACCTCAGCCAAGTCACCTCTCACTGCACCGTCCCCCAGCTCAGCCCTCAGATCTTCTCTGCCCCTCAGAAATGACATTACAGCCACAGGGGTTCAGGTCACAATGCGTCTCACTGGACTTTTCCTTCACCCTTGCCCTATGTAAGCACCGAGGAAGAGTAAGGTCAGAGCAAGGTGATCCACTCCCTCCAATTACACTCTCAGCCTCTTGCTATTTTCAGCTCAGGGAATTTCCTGTGTTTGATGTAGTTTTTCTGTTACTAACCCTCAAAGGGTCACTCCTCCAACTTTTTTGTCTACTCTCCCCTTGAACTCCTGATCCACTTCCAGCCTTGTTCGGGCTGCCCTTGCTCTGAATGTATCCCACCGCGTTTCCCTTAATTGTGGCCCTGCAGAGGGGGAGAGGAGGGGGCAAGATTTTTTAAAAAAGAAATTATTTTCAAGTCCTTACTACTGCGCTGCCCTTCCTAGCCCCAGTCTGCAGAGCTCACCCTGTGCTTCCTCTTACTGCCTGACAGAAACCGCTGAGCCTGGCAGACGGCATCCTCGGGAAAGCAGCGGGACATCCCCCTGGGAGGAATTAAGTACTTCAGATCGGATTCGGGCCTCAGAAGCTGAGGTGTAAATCCGGAGTCAAGGAAAGCCATGGTTCAGAAGCGTTGCTCTGGATTTTCTCAGACGTGGCTGAACTCAGCGTCAGGCTTCTTGGTTTTCAAAATCATCTGGTTTCCAGGCCCCAGTGGGGAATGTAACACAAGCAGCACAAGGAAAAGCAGATTATTTTATTAGTAAAGTGCATTCCTGTTCTAACAAGTATTTCTGTGATGCTTGGATCTCCCTCTTAGAGAATTTTGCCATCTTGCACACCTCTAAATGTACACAGAAGTATGAGTATACCAATATTGCAGCTTTCCCACTAGGAGCAACTCTGTTTTGGCAGGAAGAAACTGTTCTGTCCCATTTTTCACTTCCCTCTTTGTTCTTTACTCTCTGACATAATTTCAAAGTTCTGATGCTGAATTCAGTCCCAGCTACGTTAAACAGTTAGCAAACCCGGCCGAGTCACTGAGGGGTTGGGTCTGTGAGGATACTGAAAAATGCCCTGCGCAGGAGCTGGGTTCTTCCACGGGAAAGGACATTCACATCCTGGAACTTCTGACAAAGTGGGAAGTGCCTGACACAATCCCAACCCACCCCGAAGATATTCCATTCTAATCACAAGAACTTATCAAAACTATTCACGTGGTGAATCTCACGGTGAATATAAGGCCTGTGTTTGATGATCTGGTGAATCCACACAGTCCTTGGGGAATATCAGTCTTCAAGCTCGGAAGCTTGAAGAAGGACCAAAAGATCCTTTTCCTTCTCAGCCCCTGGGGCAATCTCTTGCTTGTGCTCTCAGCGCACAACTGTATCCAGATCTACCTTGTCTGCTGGTGAACTCCTGGCACCCATGACAAAGCTGACAAAACTGTGTTCAAATCAAAGAGGTTTCAGCAAACCGATTGTCACTGCCTGTTTTACCTGTTCCTGGTCACCTGCCTTGAGCAGTTTCTTTGTAGGCCACCTCCCAATGACAATGTCCTTACCACTGCTATGGCAGATTGAATGTGAACAGTCCATTAAGTAAATATCGATGCTTTGCAAGTATAATTAAGAAAGCCATGCTTTTACAGGAGCTAAGAGCTGTGGTTTATTTTTGTTGGGCACAGAAAGGTCTGTGATAAAATCTTTAAAGGTTTTTAAATGTTTATGTAATTTTTAGACCTTAAAGACAGATTTTATTCTCAGTCACGAGACATATATGTGGTTCACTGCTTGCCTCTTTCTGATACGGGACAATCTCTTGATTATAGGACAATACTGTGGTTATAATAATCGTTGTCTTTCTTGGGTTAAAAAGAGAATTGGGATTTCATTAATCTCACTGAAGGTTTTTTCTCACATCTGTTCATTGAGTGCAGTAGCTCAAAAGGAGAGCAGGAGGTTTTAGTCACGTTAAGTATGATTTGGTCTTAAAAAGTAATGATACCTCGATTAAAGCGTGGTTGTTAGTTCCACCATTCTGCAGATGCCACTAATGATTGCGTAGCCCTGAATGTGGATGCTGCTTCTCCCCAGTTCACATTCGTGTTCTGACTTTTTCCATCTTCATGAAATATTGCCTGAACTTTTACATATAGTAAACCAGGCCTTTTAAACCACTTGTTTAATATCTTCTGGGAGACCCCACGTGCAGAATACATTCTAAATGATAGGTATCTGCATTTCCTAATCAAAATAATGAAGTGAATAACTCCTGTACTACATTTACAAAGCCTACAAAGATCTCCTCATAGGTGTTTTTTTAATCACCGTTGCAGCTGACCAACCCATAAAACAGCCATTGGCATGGACAGTCCTGATGTGTCCCCTCTCCAGGCACAGGCACGGCTGTTAAATTCTGAGCTCTCGTGGCAATCACATACATCTTCAGAGGGCTTTGGCGCAATGGTCACAGATATGCACCAGACAGAAGATTCTTTGAGCAAACAAGTAATTGCTTGGTGGACAATGCTTCAAACTCTTGACAAGAAAGCACTGTTCAGTTTGCTCTGAGAACAAAGAGCTGTGTAACTCTCACACAGGAGTGCTTTGGTTTCCTCAGTCCACCAAATTACCTTGGGAATTTAGAAAAGGCTTTATTTCTGCAGCCTAAAATTTGGTGTCATTCAGCCTTCAAACCAAGCTTAATCGTTTCTTTGCTTTCCAGCTCGGCCACCAGCTGAAAACAATGCTGTCTTCTCCTGAGGCTTAATGCTCAACGTTGTTCCAAGCTGGTTGAAAAGCAGCTTGCTGAGAGTTTCATGAAAGCACCACAAATTCTCACAAGCAGTTGGCTGGTTTGGGTTATTGTTTTCTTCCTGCCCCAGTGAGAAACAGATTAATGCCAGAAAAATCTCTAATCAGCTGGAGCAAATTAAACTCAGTGTGCATCCTCGGGTGAGCACAGCTCTGCACATGTGTCGGGGTTTGCGGGAGCAGAGCCTGGGGGGCTTCTAACCCTGCCAACACCTTCACACATACTTAAGTTTACTGTGGCAAACAATCCCGTTTGGCACATGGAAAATCTCACCGTGACATCGTACAAGCCTGAGAGCTGGCAAGGCAAGGACCTTGGATTCAATGCTTCCTTCAGCAAAGCATATTTTTGGCACTAAGGAAATGATAGAACCTAGCTGAATAATCCATCACATACACAAATCTTGTATGTCTTAAACCAAAGAGTACTCAGGGAAGGAACTATATTCTCCCACAGATGAAGTTAGTGTTTACTATACTGGGGGCGCTACCGAAATTCAAATAATAAGTAGAGAAAATAACCTGGCATCATTTAATTATTTGTTCTTTGTGGATTTATGAGAAGTCTAACAAGAATGAAAGAAGGTGGTATGGTTTGTTACCATTAATTCTGTGGTTTTATAGTCTTTTATTTACTTAGATGCAGAAGACTTCGAAACCAACAGATCCATCTATGTTTTCTAGGTGCATGGTAGCATTGGAAGCTTATCGAAATAATGCAGATCTCAGGTTAGCCTCACCCTCCAACACTGATTTACAATTCTTGGCGATCAAATAAGCTCAACAGCAGGCAACACTGCCTGTGACAATGGCTCCCGGGAGAAAATTCTCTAATCTACCTGGAGCTGGACAAAATTTTCTCATTAATTTCATATGGATCACCAGAGAGCATCTGCAGGGCAGCAACAGTTTGTGGATGACACAGCTCCAGTTGCCCTCAGAAGCCTTGCCTTTGGCAGTACTCATTTCCTAAGACACACAGCCCCAAATTCTGCATTCTTGACTGAAATCACGGAAAGAAAACTCTGTGAATTAAAAAGCTGTGTCATAGGCAACCTGAGGATATCCCTGATGTCTCCTTTTGAGCCAAAACTTATCAGGTCAGCAGCTTCTGACTCCTCCTAGCCCATTTGGCTACCTCTATAACCAGCATGTTAACAACAGGAAAACATCCCCCTGCGGTGACAGTAACTGGCTCCTTTTTGAGGCTCCATTTAATATTTTCACAGCAAAAAAGAGTGCAAGGGAGACCCAGGAAGGAGTAAGAACCCTCACTTGCTCTTTTAGAGCTCTTCAAAGCTACTGAGTTTCACCACACTCTGGCTTTAGCAAATCTTTGCAGGAGGGGGTCTATGTGGTCTTGTGAGCCAAAAGTTCCATTTTAAGTTTAGAGGGATCTGGATGAAAGAATACATTGGGGAGAAATGGAGTGAAAGATTCACCCACCTCTTTGAAAGCTTCAGCAAGTCTTCACTCAGCTACCAGGTTTCTGGTCCAAAGTAGGATTTCACTGGAATTTTTCAGTAAAATTTCTAAGAGCTTGAATTTTGATCCATCATGCACATGTTTGAGGTTTAAATAAAGCAGAAGAAAAGGATCTTGTGTTCTAAACCAGGTTGTTCCAATATTTGTAGTAGTCCATCAGTTTTGAAGATTAATTAAGTAAATGTTCCATAAACATATTCTAATGTCTTAGAACTCAATATTAGTAAGACTACAGTTACAAAGTTTCCTTTTTCTTTCTTTTTTTTTTCCCCCAGAAAAATGGTTAGCAACATTCATGCAGTGAGAGGAAGAAAGCAGAGGCTATAAAATACTCTGCTGATAAAAGCAATATCACTGATAGAAATTTCTAGGTTTAAATAGTCCTCATCACATTTCTCTTACAAACTTAAGAATATTCTTTATAGCAATTTCATAATGTAGCTATCTAAAGCTTCTATATTAAGCCCTGGATTCAAGCAGGTATTCATTTTTTGTGACTTTACAGGTACAATTGGTACATCGCTCCTGGCAGACTGGCAAGATAGCACACAGGAATTATCTCATTTAACTGTAGATCAATGCCATGACTGCAACTATAAAATTGTAGGCAAATTGTACAGTAACTACAAGGTTATTATCAATCACTTTTAGCTCTGCAGTGGCGCAGGAGAGAGGACAGATACTGTAATAGGCTCTCTGCTGAGCACATTTCATTAATATACTGTTTTCTTCCAGAGTCTTGCATATCTCTTTCCTCCCCATGGCTACTTTTGTCCTGTTACTGCTAAATGTAAGGAAATTAGCCCAGGTTCAAATACATACATCAGGATCAGTGGTGCTTTTTTCCTTTGGGTGGGGAACTGGCTGACTCACTGGGAAGCCGCCATGTGAGGAAAAGCCGAGAGAGGTGGGTTTGTGCAGCCTTGAGAAAAGAAGGCTTCAGGGAGACCTCATCACCATGTTCTGGGATTTAAAGGGTTGCTACAAAGGTGGAGACTTCCGTTTTACAAAGAGTCACATGGAAAAGTTGAAGGATGGTGGAGATTGCAATTGGACACAAGAGAAAAACTTTTCACAGTGCGAACAATCAGCCACCGGAACAATCTCCCCAGGAAAATGGTGAATTCCCCATCACTGGACACTTTTAAAATTCATCTGGACAGGGAGCTGGGACATCTTGTCTAGAACATGCTTTTGCCAAGAAAGGTTGGACCAGATGATCCTTGAGGTCCCTCAAGGTAGACATCATTCAAGAAAGAGTTCTCTGGTGATGATCTCCAACTACTTCAGAATCATTTTGCAAAAATAATATCTAACAGTGTTTCACAAGGCTATTCTAACACAGAACTTTTCAATAGGCTTTGAAGTAAATATATAGGGACAGAGTACATCCTCCTGACAAGTGCAGCCTTCCAAGGACAGCATTAATTCAACCTGACCAACACACTGTTGACTTCAAAAATACTATGGTTGCTGCAAATGCAGTTTGTAGGCTGATGGTTCGAGAAACTCTGTGTCTGAAAATTGAGTCTGTTTTTCTCCCCAGAAAAACTGCAGAGAAAAATTGCTGTCCAGAGCTTTATTTCAGGATGAAAGAGGTCTGCCAGGCAACAAACCAACCTGCGGGCAAGTCATCTGCTCTCTCTTCCCTCTTCATCTACTTAGAGCAAGAGGACGTCTGTGGGGGCTGCAGCTCACTCGGTGCTTCTGCAGGGCTCAAAGACTCCCCAGACCTTCCCACCACATGGACCCATGGGTGTTACAGTGACCGTCAACACCAAGGGGTCTTCACCATCACACTGTTTCCTGGAGGAATTTCATTTCACCTGAATATCCCACTTCCATTTTCCAGTGATTGGCCCAAGTGAGTCCCCAAGTGGATGGAGCCCTCCAGCTGCTTAGAAACTGAAGCTACAGACATCTGCAAGAGCATGAAATGCCTCCCAGGATGCTTACAGCTAGTTTTTTGTTCCCTTCTCTTTTTGTATTATCCTTACACAGTCTTTTTATATATCCCATACAAAACTGACGCAGAAAAAAAAGCCCCTTGCCCTAGTTCATTCCTCTTGATAAAATAGACAAATGCACACACAAATATCTATGTGCTTATAAAATATACCTATTTTGAATATGGAATGCTGCAAACTTTCTAAATGAAGCAGGAGTCTGAAGTCAAGAAAATTCCACTAAGTCATAGCTAAGGGCACAAAGATGAGTTGATTTAAATATGATCTGCCAATAAAGAAAAGAGTTTTCTTCTCCATTCATACTATCCAAAGAATTCTGTCTTCAGCAACTGACTTCTCTATCATCAAACAATGGTGTCCTAGCACAAATGTGTTTATACGAACCCCAACATATCAAAACCTCTGAGAAAATGTGAAATCGATTCCTCAAGACTAAGAGTTGCCTGTTGTGAGGTTACACCGTATATTCTGGTCACCATGACAATAATTTCCACCCGGCTCAGGGTGTTATCTGGGACACCGCGGGGACCTGACTTATAGGCAATAGAAAGCAGAAAGCAGTCTCCTTCGTTCCAGTGGGCTGTCAGGCAGGTCAGCACCGTGGAATATCGAGATTAAATGACAGGCACAGCATCAAAATCTAATAAGCAATAGGATCAGTTCATGGCTTTCCCCACTTGCCCATGTTCCATATCAGCTTTCCATTTCAGCTACATCAAAAACAAACACCAGCCCTAACCCTGATACACTTTTTTTTTCCCCCTGCAGATTATTTTTGTTTCAGATTGTGTTTTTTTTTTCTTTCTCTCTTTCAGCCAGAATCATCTCTTCTTTGCTGTTTGCAAACCAGGCAGCCCTCTCTCATGTTTAGCAGCATTTACATCCCTACACGGCCACCCTGCTGACTCCACGTTATCTTGTCAGAAGGAAGGGCTAATAATGTGTAATCATTAGCACCAGAGCTGCATGGAAACATGCTTACATGGAAACAGCTAAGGCAAATATGCCAGTGATTAACACCAAGGAGAAAACTGACCACCAAAACCACAATACAGTCTTTACAAAATTAGTAACACGAGACCTGAAGAGAAGCAGCACGCCAGCTGGCTTAATTGCATGGCTCCTCTGAAATGAAGTGCCCTGTTAATGGCTACATGTCCAGTGTGCAGGCAAGACTCTTGCCAAATCCATCACTGTTCAGTCAAGAACCCGAGGGTGAAATTCTCCACTGCCCAATTAAAAAACTTACGGCTGAGAAAGAGGGAGCTTTAGTGGCTTAAAACAGTCTTCTTATCATCCAACTTTTAGCTGCCTCAGGAGCTATCACTGACATCCACCACTTTTATGCCCTACTACCTTATTTTTTACCGAGGTCCTTCAGAACAGAGGGAACATTGCAATGAAGTACAGGAGCTACTGTCCAAGGATGCATTTATTCCGGTCAGACGCAGGGATGAAGGCGTGCTCAGTGGCAGGAGGGAAGAGAGAGAACAAAATTAAGGAAGTGAAGAGGAGCCATTCAAATTAACTCATTACATCTGTCTGAAGTCATACAAAAAGATATAATTTCACCCAAGAGCAAGCCTTGCAGGCAGCAATTTATTTTCCAGAAATTATTTAGAGGCGCACCACTACTTGAGAGCCTGGTACTTTACATACAGATAAAAATGGAAAGTCCCTGCACTTCAGTGTTGTCATCTAAATTAGACTTCTGAGACCAAGTCCTCTGTGGGTATAAATTAGCATAGCTCTACTGATGCTGGAGGAATTATTTATGCACCAGAAGGGGAAATAGTATGGGGAAAAGACATCTTTTGACCATAAATGATATGGGAAAAAGACATTTCCTGACTGTAAAACACCAACCTGGTCCTGATTGTTTTTGTTTAAATTATTAATCTTCTGGGCTTCTAAAGTGACTCAATGATTTGTGAACAGTTGCAGACTTGGGGAATACATATATAGATTCATAAACTGATAGGAACAGACCTTTCAGTGCTCAGGCAGGGGAAGCAGAGGGATGAACCACATAAAACAAGGGAAATCCATAACCAAGGCTTCTGGGCTGCTTATGCAAAACTCCTGCAATTTTGGCTTTAAAGGCCACAAATGTCAGTAGGGAAAATGGTCATAAAAATTAGATATGCTCCCAGTTAAACAAAAAGAAATTCCTTTAACTATTAATTATTGTCGGAGCCAGTGTACTCTCTGAGCTTTCAGGTTCCTTGGTAGAGACTGTAAATCTTTCTAAAGAGAAGCAGCAGCAGCAGAAAAGGCACCAGCACTCTTCTCTCCCCACTGTTATGTTCTGTTAATATCCACACATGGGATGAAATCTCCTGCCTGAGTGTGTATCGGTCACAAAAGAGTGATAAAAAATTAATTTTTCCTGTAATGGAACTTAAAGCCTTGTCCAAAATAAAATTAAACTGGTACAAATTGCAGCCAGAAGGAATCCTACCTCTAAACCCTTAGAGAAGAGCATCCGAGTCGTTATCCATCAAGATCCCTGGACTCATGGCTGTCCACGTCCAATGTTGCCTTGGAGCAAGAGCATTTCTACTTTATTGCAGCCAGTTATGATCCCTTCAAATTGACGGGCTGCTACTGGGCTATTCATCTGTCAATAATACATTGATGGTCCTTCAAAGGTGATACAATAATGCCTTTTTTTTTTTTTTTTTCTTTTATTTAAAAAAAACCACTGGTGCATTCTCTGTTCTCAAAAAAAAATAAGTCTGCTGGAGAGGGGACAGCAGAGGCTACAAAGATGATGAGGGGCCTGGAGCATCTCTCTGCTGNTATCCAAATTGGTCCACAAAAGCAAAGCAAAAAAGTGAGACATATGTGATGTTAAAAATATACGTTTAAATATTTAAAAAGCAAAAAAGATTTGCAGTGGTATGAGATGAGATAGTGCTCTGAACAGAGGCATCAGTGAACTACTCATCCACTGGACTTCTACAAAATATGGTTTCCAAGGAACTTTTTACTACTCATCAGTCATGTTCTGCAAGTTGAGTGACTGTGATGCTTTCCCAGATTGCTCATTTTATTAAATGGGGATTTTATATCACCCCATTTATTGCAAGGTATAAAACACAGGCTCTGTGGCAAAAATCTTTTTGCAGGTGATTACTGCATTTGTCATTAGACTGGGCAGAAATGAATCGAATTCAGTGGTGAAAAAGTGTGCTCTTTCTGGGTTTGGTTTCTCTCTCCACAGAAGTGTTTGAAACAGTGGAGATGGCGTCTTTCCTTAACTGAGCAAGCTGTTAAACATGATGCAGTGATGGGTGCAGAAAAGTGCCCTCAGAGGATATGTATTGGTAGATAAACCTATCAGATTTGAAAAAAAAAAGTCTTATTCAAGGTTATCTCAGTCTGTAATCTATGACCATTTAAGGTCAATTAATAGAAAATCTTAAGTAAGTGGGCTTTAGGCTAGGGTTCCCAATATAGTGTAGGGTTTTGTTAATCATAATTCTCTATAAATTAAACCTATCCACATGCATCTTGCAGATGAAAGAGAAATGTTAGTGAAAGAAAGATCAGAAGGTAGCATGAAAGAGAAATAAATTTACTTTATTGCACCTATTAATGAAATATGGACCCTGTGCGATTACTAGTTGGGGACACATTTATTAAGTACTGAAGAAAAAAAGAAATTCAGTAGAAAATTATTCTGTGGATCATTTCTTTTATCTACCATTGAAAATTATCTAGGAGAGAAGATCAGTACAGTGAGGAGCTCGTGCAATAAGCATAAGTGAAATAATAGATTGATAATGTTCAAAAAAAAAAAAAGAAAGCTCAAAAATTTTGTACTTCTGTCATGCTACATTCAGCAATATGCAGCGAGGAAAGAGAGGGAGAGGAGAGGACCTATTCAACTCTACTACCCTATATTTTTGGGCAGAATTTTAGCAAATTGTTACAATTTATTTACCAATGAGGAAGGGAAAACCATCACATGTGGATACTGTCTTATGGTTGAAATGGAAGCTGAACAGACACACTGATATGCACAATGTTTCACTCTATAGATATAGAGATATTCAAAATTTATGAATAAATAATATATACAGATACATAGATATTCAAAATTTATGGCAGGAATACAAACCAAATGTATTTATTCAAATGCAAATGGATTTTTCAAATGCAAAATCATGTAATTAAAATTTTCTTTGTCACAACAAAGGTAATAAAAACGTACTGGAATTGGATTTTTAATTCAAGCTTGTACTTTATATCTTCACCTGGAGTGAAGATGAAGTCTTCAGAAATCCTTATTATTTGTCTTTTGTGAAAAGCACGAGGCACGCTGTAGGGTTTGACTGACAAAGTAAACACCTTTTTTATCTTTTCAGACTTTTTTGTGTGTGCGTGTTTGCAGAGGGCAAAGGGTGTTCTTCAAGAATTTCAGGACCTCAAGGGAAGATTGAATCACTAAGCAAACACAAACTCTTTTTAGTAAGAGTTTGAAAAAAAAAAGGAAAAAAAAAAAAGGCCATAGCTGTCACTTGTGAGTGGTCAGTGGTTTTTTTATGCCTTTGAAACGTGTGTGCATCGTCCCAACTGTGCCCCTACCTCCTGTTATAAAAAAAGCTATAAAAAGCAGAGTGTTGGGTGAAAAGAAGTACCTGTTTTCAGACATCCTACAATCCAGTGTGCCAACCTCAATTGCAAGAGCTGTGGAAACAGGAGGACGAGCTTACAGCTGAATTCTTACCTTGTCTCTTTGACACGAGAGAATTGGCACAACAATATTTACTTTTAGTTAAGAAAAAGCTAATCTAAGAAATGCAGAAATTTCCCAGCCCTACGAAGTAATTCCGTTAAATGCTCATTTACACATTTTCCCTGAACTTCTCCTCACTTCAGTAGGATTGAAATGTGCACAACAGGAAAACATGGATCCTCAAACCTTTCTTTTGAGGATCTACATTAAATTATGTTTATGCCTGTTTCTGTGCAGGAATTAATTCTCTCCTTGATATGCATATGGCCAAACGTCCAGACCCCATAGAACTCCCAAACAAGGCTGAGAAACCAGTGCCACATACCTGAGAGAGCCCAAAAGGCTCTGGAGTAGCTCATGGTCTGGGGACAAATGCAGTCCTCTGAGAGGGTGATTTTCCACTGTGGGTGGGTGTGTTGTAGGTTCTTAGATGACACAGGGGCACCTGATCCTCATCCCTTCTTCCTGAACGAGGACCTCAGGTCCCTCAGACCTTGTACCTGGACAACCTTGCAGTGTCCAGGTCACACAGCCATGGTATCAAGGGCTTTGCTTGAGCTGCTGACAGTCCTCCTGAGTACCAGGCAGGCACAATGTAGTGGCCTTTTCCCTTTGCAAAGGCACTAATCACAGCTCTGTCATGAAAAAGAGATGCCTATTACTCAGTTTGGGTTAATTACTACGCCATGGATGGAGTTCAGCTCCAAATCAAGGCTCAAAACTATACATAATTACATATACCTCTCTTCTACATGCCCCACATGTCCTACAGTCAGGAAACCTCATCAATACAGTTAATAAAGTGATTCAGCTAATCACAGAAGTTCTTCTTAGCTCTCTGCTGACAGCTCAGACCATAACGGAGGCTCAGAGCCACAGCAGGCACATGGCCACCTCACCAAAGGCACCTTCCTCTGGAGCTGGGCTGTCTCAGCCCATGGGTCACAGCAGTGTGGTGGCACAGATGGGAGAAAACAGACTCACCATCTTCTTGTCCCAAAACAAAGCTTCCAAATTCACACCTCTTGGAAGAAATTTCAATTATAGAATCATAGAATGGTTAGAGTTGGGAAGGACCTTAAAGATCATCCAGTTCCAACCCCCTGCCCTGGGCAGGGACACCTCCCACCAGACCAGGTTGCTCCAAGCCCCATCCAGCCTGGCCTTGAACCCCTCCAGGGATGGGGCAGCCACAGCTTCTCTGGGCAACCTGTCCCAGCGCCTCACCACACTCACACCAAAGAAGTTCTTCCCCAGATCTCAGCTCAATCTCTCCACTTCCATATGAGTAAAGGTCGGAGATTTTATGAACCTTGTAAATATATTAGTAGCAGAGGTATCTTTTCCTCAGGCACATGAGCCAACCCCATGTCCTGTCAAAACTTCTTCTGGCAACCAGTTCCATTTTTTCACCACCCTCACAATAAAGAATTTATTTCTAGTATCCAATCTATATCTCATCTCCCCTCTTTCCACTTAAAACCATTACCCCTTGTAATGAAATGAAAAGCGAATGGCTGCTGTGTTTCATTAAACCGAATCTGCATGTGTCCCGGGAGGTCCATCTACCTGAGCACAGACAGGACATGGGCATCAAAATGCAGTCACAGCCGAGCAGCCAGACCCACTGCAGAGCAGCTGAAAGAGTGCTCGTAGTCCGGGTTTCGGAAAGGAAACCATTTGACACTGCCTAATGAAGAGCATCAGCTAGAAAGCCAAACCCTCTGACAGGCATTTTCATAGCAGAGAGTTTGGTTTCTCTGTGGTTACCTCTGAACGACGTTACACGTTGAGAGACACCCAAGCACGACTCCCTGCTGAGGGGTTCATGCAACCCCTCAGCACCTCAAGCATCTGTAAAGGCTTTTTTAAATCTACAAATTAGTGTCACGGGCTGTCGTTCTCTTCCAACCGTGCTGTACCTGCAATCAGGGTGAAGGTTGTATTTACATTTGAAAATTGTAAATACAAATTACATTTGTACATTTTAAAATGCATTTACACTTGAAAAAGCTATGACAAATATGATGGCAGTGCTTGGCAATGTGCCGTTTGAAATAAGCTGGAAGTACCCATTAATTTGAAATTGTTAGCATAATATTTTATGCCATTAGGTATCAAATCTCTTTTTGTAATTACATAAGAGATCACAGCCAACAAATAAAGAAAATGTGTTTAGGTGCTCAGGAAAAACAAATTAGTTTAATCTACCGTCCATAGAAATTCTAGAGTCATATATTACTGTTGCTGTTGTTATTTTTGAAAGCTGCTATGATTTATTACTCTAAACATATAGCCACAAATTGAAAACATGGATTAAAATGTCTCCTACTTGACCTTTTCACAGATACTCCATGAATATAAATATTAATTTTATGCATTCAACAGCTGCTGATCAAGTTAGATATTGTGAAAATATTGTTTGAGATATTATTCCACCACAGGAATGACACAGTCCCATGGCAAATTTTATGGGGGTTTTATGCTAATAAGCACTTCACAAACCATTGCATAAACTCCACAACTTTACACTCTGTGAGTGGCTGTAGGGGCCTATGATGACTTCTAGTCCATGGCTGGATGGTCTTTGCATCCGTACAAGAAATCCTCTTTGACACTAACTCGTCACTCAAAACAAAGCTTGGCTTTTATTTATCTACCCAGAGATGAGAAAGCAGTCAGCTATTCCGGCATAAAACTTTAAGAAATGAATGAGCAGCAACAAAACCCAAGCAAGCCCTTTCCACTTGCTCTTGGAATTTTATTCGTGTTCACATTTCCAGCCCTTTCCCTCTCAGCCTTGCCCCTGCTTCTCTCAGGCACCACAGTCTCAGTGGAGACTAAGTTGACTCTGCCAGGCACAAAGCGGAGTAAAAGGTGGTGCTAAGATGTAGGGATGGAAGACAAATAATAGAAGAATGGATATTGTCTCAGGACAGTTACTAAATCCTGGCACGGGCTTCAGCCTGTTCTCCCTTCCGCGACTTGTCTGGCTGAGGCACCGAGGGAGGAAAGGTTGTTCACGTTCTTCTTCCCAGGGTGTAGACCTGCCACAGGATCCACAAGCACACAAACAGTCAGCTCTGCTGCTCGTGCAATGAATTCCATTACATTAAACTTACACGAGCCTTGCAAGACGCAGTTCACAGATGCTCTGAAAAATGGGTACCTCATGTATCACTCCACGTGAAGGTCCGAGAAAGGCGTACTAACTCAGGACATGCTAGATATTCCTAAACTTGGGCTAGGTTTGGGGTGAAAACTGAGAAATAAACAGCTAAAATAATTTTATGATTTCTTTTTTACACCCATCGCCTACTAGATGTTAACAGCATCATTGAATGCTTAGTTTATCACAAAATCTTTCTCATCCTGCATCAGGATACTACTTCTCATCATCTGGTTTCTTAGGAAGACCTTTCTCTACAGGTATATCGAGGAAGACTGGCTCTGTGGCAGTTAGGACTGCCTGTCCTCTCTCCCACTGAACTTGTGGGTCACATCATGAATAAAAAGCTCTTGGGACATAATGAGAAATCGTTCACTGCCACAACTGCAAAGACTCGAATGGCTCTGATATCCCAGTGTATTTGTGACCACAACCTGTGTGTTTTCAAGGAGGGTTGGGGGGGCTGCTTGAAGTTGCCATAAATTTGCTTGCCCATGTCAGATACATGCATGTCCAAACTGGGAGCTGCAAAAAGACTCGCCATACACTTTACAGTAGCTGCAACAACTTCCCATCAGCTGCTTTGCCTCTATTTTCTGCCAGAGCAGCCAGGTGATTTGTCCCAACTTTTATTTTCCTCAAAACAAGTTGCACCAAAAATTACTTCTTCAGGTCCCCCTATGATTTCTTGTAGGGAGTGCTGACTATTCCTGTCTATAAATCACAGGTTTCTCTCCTAGCTTATAACCATTTTCTGAGCTGTGCATTGGCCTGATGTTATCAGATTACTTGCTACTTGTCCTGCAAGGCAGTGAAAACAAATTTGTGTCTCCATGTTTGCTGGCATTACACTGCTCATTAGAAAGCTACTTAAAGTTTGCATTTATTGCAATCGCATTGGTGTGTCAGGGAGCAAGAACACTCTCTGAGAATTATCATTTCAGCTGCCCTAGGAAAGTGCTACCGGTACAAACTTCATCTTTTAACTTGAGTCTGAGTTGTGCTCACCCCGATGAAGCATATCTTAATGAGCCACAGCCTGCATGGCAACACACCACCTCTCTCTCCTGCACCCACAGAATCAGGGCCTCCATATACAATTTAGAGATATTTACCCATCAAACGCTTCTTCATTTGAGATGCTTTCCCAAATGCTTTCAACCTCAGCTTGAATATTCATCTGCCTTTATAACCCTCTCAGCTCTTTGCCTGGTCTCTGGTCTTGCTTATAAAGACACTGTCTTTAAGCACAGTGAGTTAAATTACGAATTTATGGTTCCTTGCCACTAACTGTCTTTGCAAACACTCTTGCAGCACCCTGAGTTACCTTGGCTTGAAACAGCTTAATCCCCTCTCGATGGCACGTGAAATACCCAATTCTCTCTGCATACGGAGTGACCACAAAAAAGGCCACACGGAAAACCAAATTATTGGTGAGTAAATTCACAGCCTAGCACACTTCTGTATGTAGACAAGCCACCTATTGCAGTTAATTATTCGCAGCTAGGCTGGGGTGATGATATACCAGCATCCCTGAGAAAAAGTTTCATTTACTCTTCCTGCTTTCACTTTGGCTGTCACGGCTCTGCCACTGGTGTCTAGGCAGTGAGAGAATCTTATTACAGCAACGGCCAAATGTGACACACAGCAAGGATTAAAGTGTTATCCAACTTGTACTTGCATAAGTGGGCTCCCTGGAAACAGAATTCAGACTGATATTTTCATTTTCAAACCTGTATTTTCCTCCATCTGAGCAGTCAATGGAGCATCTTCCTTTCTAAGTAAGATCCAATTATAATGAGAGCTTGGACTGACAGGAAACATTATTATAACTGAATGAGCTGTCAAATCCATGATTAATAAGGTTTTTCATTTACATTCAACAATAGCAGCATCAGACCACTGGCATATTATTATTCAATTACTCATAACATTCATAAGAAGGCTGACTTGCCTTTTTGGAGGGCAGAGGGAGATCTCTCACATTCAGATGTTCATAAGGGGCAGAAGTGGTTTCAGTATTTCATGAGAGGATAATCACTCTGTATTTTCTGAAGATGCAAACTAACAGAGAACCTCATGCAAAATCTAAGCCTGCAGTTTAAGGACTTGGTTTCCATTTTCCTCCTCACTTCCATATGTTTCCATCCACATTTTTATTGCTAGAGCCACGAGGACAGAGAGGCAATATCAGTAGGAGGTTTGTAGCCTGGGTGTCCACATTGTCAGGTGTTGACAGTATGGAGTATAAGGAGGAGGCAAACCAAGACCTCTACAGTCCATCTATATTCAATGAGATGCAACACAGCAGAGAAACAGCAGATATTTCATGCTCACCACAGTCTATTTTAAAATCACTGTGTGTAGTTCAAGCAAAGCAGATTTTTTTTTTTACAGTACGCTGCTTTCCATTTTTGTGTGAGAGACAATGAGGTCAGGATAGTTATGAACTAGGATATTAACAAGGGGAGAAGAACATATTTAGAAAGAAAAATCTTCCCCCTTAAAAAAAGGGGAAAAATGCAATTCCTTCCGTCCTACATAAATTCTGCTTTCCTACCCTGTTTCACAGTTTGATGGAAGATGACTGGATATTCCATTTTTCTCTTTCACTAGTTCTCAATTTCCCTTTCCTGGCCTACCTCCTTAATCCACTTGTCCATCCAAATGGTGGAGCTGCTCCATCACTGCAAGTAATATAAATGATTTGGCTGTAAAAGCTGTGTGCTGGGGTTGACTTCGAAAAATGGCCTTTCAGTCCAGCATTCATTTATACCTCATCAGTTACATCCCACTACTTTTTATCCAAATATGATCTATCAATAAAAAAATATATATAACCCATATGGTAGCCATTTCTTTCCTCATTTTTCCCCCTTGCCAACATTCCCCTTGCATGCTTGCACAAACTAACCTTTAACGTACAACTTTCAATTTAATGTTGTCATTTGTCAAAGCCTCACAAACCGGGGAAATTTATGGAAGCATTCCAAGAAGCGTCTGAGTTCCCATCCATAACCCTTCATGTCTTGAAAGAATTGCCACCTTCTGTAAGTCACCAGGTGAAGACAAGGCTCAAGATATTGTATAGCACAGCAGATCATAGAATCACAGAATCATAGAATTACAGAATCTTCATGGCTGGAAGGGATCTCTGAGATCATCGAGTCCAACCATACACACACAAAAAACAGCAACAAAAAACCAAAAAACCAAAAAACCCAAACAAACCAACAATCCATAAAATAAATCACCCAACCCAACTATTTCAGGCCCTAGAGCGTGCCCGGAAGTGCCACGTCTACAGATTTCTTAAATAACTCCAGGGTTGGTGACTCCAGCACCTCCTTGGACAGGGTCTTCCAGCACCTGACCACCCTCTCAGTGAAGTCATTCTTCCCAATATCTAATGTAAACCTCCCCTGCTACAACTTCAGACCATTTCCTCTGGTCCTGTCATTATCCACTTGGGAGAAGAGGCCAACACCCACCTCTCTACACCCTCCTGTCAGGGAGTTGTAGAGGGCAAGGAGGTCTCCCCTCAGCCTCCTTCAAACTAAATGTGCCCAGTTCCCTCAGCCTCTCCTCATAGGAATTGTTCTTTAGAATCATAGAATTGTTTGGGTTGGAAGGGACCTTGAAGACCACCCAGCTCCCACACCGTGCCCTGGGCAGGGACACCTCCCACCAGACCAGGTTGCTCCAAGCCCCATCCAGCCTGGCCTTGACCCCCCTGGGGATGGGGCACAGGCTCTCACCGCCCTCACAGCAAAGAATTTCTTCCTAAGATCTCCTCTCTTTCAGTGTCAAACCTTTCCCCCTCATCCTATGGCTCCCCTCCCTCATTAAGAGTCCCTCCCCAGCTCTCCCCTAGGCCATGCAGAAGGTAAGCACAAGGGCCAATGTCTACTATAAGAATAAACTCTGAAGTGGTTAACAACAGGCCACGCTTACAAAGCTGCCAGTGAACCTCAAGGTTAACACCTTGCAGTGTTAAATGGGGTAAATTCACACCTTTCTTCTCTCCTTTCTTCCTCTTTCAAACACCCCCACTTCAGAATCCAGCTCTCCTAGACAACTCACCTGCTCTTTGCACATCCTCTGCAAATTAACGTTCAACTGGAAATTCTTAAGCAAGGTTAAACTGTACCGGTCTCTGGGAATTTCACTCTTGTTACTGTTCTTACGTCGTTGCTGCTGTTCCTGTAGCTGATGCACAAAATGCTGCATACGTGCAAAAACGATGCCTGTCTCTAGAAATACCCAAGATGGGAAAATGAGGCGTTGTGTCCCATTTCTTAGACAGAAGAGACAGCTACATGAGCAAGGTGCCACCAAGTAAATGAGCGTGGATTTACAGCTCATTACCTACTCCATGGCAACTGTCTGTGGGGTTGTTGCTCCAGAGTAAATGTGAGGTAGCTCTGACCCTTACTGAAAGCCAGGCAATGTATCTTGCATTTACCTGAGATTTAAGCATCCATGTAAAGCAACTAATGAGCTGTAAATCCACACTCTCTCTTCACACGTGGCAGTTTCTTCATGTTTCACTGGCGATGATATTTATGTGATTTGTCCGGTGTCACTGCAGCAGCATGTGACAGAGGTGGGAATGTGAAGCAGACCCACTGAGTTCCTGCAAACCCCTCTCCTCCCATGGCCAGAGTTTTCTTGTAGAGCTGCTGTTCAGCTGCTTGGCACATCTCCCTTTGCAGGAGACTCCCTTGCCCAGAGAAGCTGTGGCTGCCCCATCCCTGGAGGGGTTCAAGGCCAGGTTGGAGGGAGCTTGGAGCAACCTGGTCTGGTGGGAGGTGTCCCTGCCCAGGGCAGGGGGGTTGGAACTGGATGATCTTCAAGGTCCCTTCCTACCCAAACCATTCCATGTTTCTATGATTCTATGATATGAAAGCAATCCACAAGCAAACTCACCACTCATTTCCTATTTAATACTGCAGAACGTACATATTCCACTTATGTAAAACAGATGGATCCATAAAAGGAGCTTCCAGATACAGTTTCTTCATTTCACACATAAAATACTATTTCTTTTTCAAAGAATCCTAAATTTAAAATTGTTGGTATGGTTTCTTTTTTTTTTTTT
>VXBJ01003799.1:214320-239324 GCA_013400055.1 Nycticryphes semicollaris
TTTTTTTTTGTTTAAAGTGATGAATTTGGAATAGATTTATCCTGGTTTGTTAGATTTCAACTCCATCTAATCTGGAGTCTAATTTACTGCAGTCTAAACAAATTTTAGCCCCTGTGTTGCCCATCAGGCGCTGCATGGCTTGTCCCAAACTAGCAAGAAGGCTTCTTTCTTTTCCCTTTTTTCTTCAGTGACTCCTACTATTCGATTAAGACCCCATCACACTCCTCCCGGTGGACTGTTGGTACAAGCCACTTCCTACAGTCATTGCAAGCCTGAGATCTGATGTTTGCGGTAGCACCACGGAAATCACAGTGGAATGGAACACCCTGTGCCTTGTCAAACCTTTGTTACTTTCTGTTTAAGAAAAAAAAAAAGAGTAAAGAGAAACAGAAACCCATGGGAGGAAAATCTGAGCTACAGCATCACACCGTATTGCCGTTTAAAATATTTACCAGTCAAATTATTTCATGTCCTGAGGTAGAACAAGAACATAAAGCTGTTAAATACCTTGACAAAGGTTACTGTAAATTATACACCTCTATCCATAAAGAAGGGAAATTAATTTTCTCAGTACAGACATTAAGTACATTGTTTTTCAGCCTTTAAAAGCTCCCTCATATAATAAATGACAAACCTCGCTATTCCTTTTATTATCACCGTGCTTTTTATGTCATCTCTGTGTACTAACACATTCAAAAAGCAGAGAGGAAAAGCCCAGGACTTGGACCGTCTTTACAAATTTTAATGGATTTGATGAGTCTCTCCACATCACTCTCTGTTTCCCAATAATCACTCAATTGCTCCCTGCCAGAACTCTCTGAAAAATGTGAGTTGTGCCTACCGGTCCCTTGGGATCTCACCCTGCTGTCACACTGACGGCAACTTTCTCATTTCATTTCACGGGGCAGTGTATTTCAAAGCATAATCCCAGCCCTCTGGGATGCTTCCAGTTCTGGGATGCCCAGCTCTGACAGTACCACAGAAGCTTGAATTTCATGAAGGAAGGCATAATACAAATGGGAAATATCAGTGTTTTCTTTTGCATTGACCGCATATAACACTTTGGTGATGCTGCTGAGCACCCTTCTTTGCTTTTGGGTCTGTAAGCACCCTTGGGCTCAGTTTTAACCTGGGCCAACCAGTGCTTTCCCGAGCAGTTCCTGGGTGTGATCTGGGGATTAGAGCATCCAAACGCCCACTCCCAGTAAGGAATTTCTAAACAACCCCTCAAATCTGAAGATGGAAAGAATCCCAGCTGAAAAAAATAAAAACCCCAAACATTTCAAATATCCCTCAAATTAAATTTTTGGACAGCTATTCTGCTGCAGTGCTTCTTAGAATTTTGGATTCTTTTTTTTTTACTTTTTTGTCCTGCTTCAAAATTATACATAATTATGTGATTTTGTTATGTTATGTACTTTCTGCAAGAGAGAAAAAAACGTGCCAGCCAGTTCTCCCCTTACTGACATCAATAGCTCTTGGCTCAAACTCCTGTGCAGGATTTTCCTTCTTCTTATCAGGGGTTCCATATTCTTACAAGGTACAATTTTCTGTTTCTTCTGGGCAGTCTTTTTATTTTGATATTTCCTTTCTCTTTGTTCTCCAAGTAATTCATTTTTAGCTCTAAATTAAGCAATTTGCTTTTAACCAGTTGGCATTGTCATCAGTCAGCATATCCAAATGTTCATCTGTACCTTCCTTAATTTCATGTACTATATCAGCATTTCCTGTAACGGTAATGGCTCTCTGCAATGAGACTCACACCTCAGATTTTCCTGCTAGTTTTTCAGGCAATTATCTATTGCCTGTCCTTCTGGCAGGCACAGTGCTATCTTCCCCACTGTATTTTTGTTTTGAGAGTGACATCAATCCTCAGTAAGTGCCTACTAGAGACTCGATGCTTCTCTGTGGAAATTTTAAGCTTTTAGTATTGTTTAAAAGAGAGAGAGGTCTTAATGCCAGCTCTCCATACTGAAAATACCAGGCAAGCTCCGATCATTTGTTAACTGGGTTTTGGGGTTACCTGCTCCTCTACCTCCTCCCTGTTGGTTCATAGAGAATCCATAGAGTACCCGGCAGTCTTGGTCCCCCGTCATTCAGAGGAAAGAGCTTCTCCAGCCCCACAGAATCATAGAATCATAGAATGGTTAGAGTTGGAAGGGACCTTAACTGACCACTGAGTTCCAACCCCCTGCCATGGACAGGGACACTTTCCACCAGACCAAGTCCCCTCCAGCCTGGGCTTGAACCCCTCCAGGGATGAGGCAACCACAGCTTCTCTGGGCAACGTGGGCCAGAGTCTCACCACTCTGAAAGCATTTCTTGGGTTTTTTTGTGGAAAACACCAGGACATGAGGTGGGATGACTTGCACACCGGCTTCAGCCCAGTGCAGCAGCAGGATGCATACAGGGTTCCCAGAAAACAGACATGACCCCTGAGTACAGACAGTAGCTGTAAGGATCTCCACAACAGAGTGCCAAAGTCCTTCAGCTCGGACTGTCCAACCTTCTACAGAATTAAGTGGCTTGACATTTGTCAGCACCTACAGCCTACTGTGGTTTTGGTCCTAAAAGCCCAGCTGAGGAGCAATGCTCTGCTGAGGTTTGAGCAGGTACCACTGGGGAAGGAGACCAAAGCCCATGTGTGACTTGGGATGTCCCCACAATTCCTACCTGATAATGCCTGTGGCCTTGGCTTCAGCTCACTGCATGAGAGAAGAGCAAGTGGGTGAGATGCATTGGGAAGAAACAAGGGCGGAGAAAAGACAATCCTGTCTGAAAGCAGAACAGAAGACTGGGGAACTAAGACTGGGGGCTGAAGTGCACTTATCATGCACTCATGATAGGTGAGTGCAGTGTTGGGGGGTCCCAGACACATGGGTCTGGGTGAAATCAGGCACATGTGGTGCAGAAGGGGTGTTAGGAGGAAACAGAGCCAGTGGCACAGTGTGGACCTGGAGGAGTGAGAAGCTGCAGCACAAGGAGTGGGTGAATTTGGGGCCTGGCTCATTGGCTGGGGTTGGGATTTTGAGGGACTTCAAGAACTTGGTCACAAAGGCAATGCGGGGTGGTCATTAAACTGTAAGGGGCCAAGCTTCCAGCCTGTCCATGGCTTACACGGGATTTATTAGAGTCTTACAGTCTTACTATTGGAAAGCACTGGGGAGAGACAGCATATGGGATGCGGGGAAGGAGGGAAGGGGAGGGAGGGGGTGAAAGCAGAGAGTCCAGGGAGAGGGAAACCTCCTCTTCCATGAGGACTGAGAACAAGGAGAGGAAGAGGAAGCACGGCTGCAGCCCCAGCAGCCACAACGCAGCACCTGCCAGAGAGAAACCCTCTTTCTTGCATTTGCATATGCACATTTTTGCATCTGCTAATGAACCCCGATTTCTTCCCCCATCTCCCTCCAGTGCCAAAAGATTATTAACTCCTGAAGCCTGTTCCTACCTACTCCTTCCTGGCTGTCCTGCATGCATTTTCGAATACATATTTATGTAGGAAGGCTGGTTTCTTGCTACACAGCAGAAATACTGGTGTTAAATCTACTCCATAAAGGCCCTGAAAACATGAAAAATGTTCTGGAAGCAGAAAAGAAATAGTTATGAGGAGGGAAAGGAGGCGCTGCAGGAAAACTCATTTGCTGAAAAAATGCAGCTTGCGTCTTATCAATTTAATTCCAGATAAGTCTTCATTTTGCTCTGAAGACAGATGTGATAAATATGTTAATGGCAGATTTCGATAGTTCAGTTTGTAGAACTGCAAAACCAGATAGAAAGTGATAATTTTTCTTTCATTTTAATTTTTAAATAAAAAAGCAAGAAAGCAAGAGAGTTCCTGATACCGTACCACTGTAATGACTTTTTGAAGGATAATGGACCTTAGCAGAGAATGGTGATTAACTATCATGCCCTGATACTTGCTATCTTATTAAATTCCAGTTTCCCCAGCTGAAATTCTCTCAGTTTTCCTGCCGGAGCCAAGCAGCTTACTGCCTGTGGTGGACTTTCCCAGTTCCACATTCATAAATGTATTTAGCAACAATCCTAACGTGATGCTTGTAAGAATTTTACTGATTCTGCTGGATCCATGCCGGAGCAGGCCACTAAACCCAGCCGTGGGTACAGCTAACCTCCCTCCCCGTGTGTTGGGAGCCGTTCTTAACTCCTTAAGCAGTGCACTTATTGCCCCTGGGGTATTAGGGGTGTCGGGACTAAACCTTCCCTGCCTCGATTATGGTTCCCCCAGCATTAACAGGCATTTAGCAATATTCAGTGTGGAGTCTTTGATTGCTTCAGTTGAAAAGAAAGCCATTGAGGGCCATATATTAACACCTTCTTAAATCCATAGGATATTTACTGCTATCCTTGTTTGAGGTAAAATGAGCCAATTTTCTGTTTTGCAATTTTACATTTTAGCTGGGCCTCTTCTAACTAAACTCTGAAATGAACAGCAGATTGGTCAGAAACTGTTCCCTCTCAGGGTGATCAGACTTGATCCCACCCAGGGATGGTGAAGATAAGCCCTGGCTTATCCTTATTGCTGGAACAGCCAAGGGCAGGGAATGGTGTTCTTTGCCCCATTGGAGGGTGGGAAGGAGAAAAGCCTTGAGGGGTCACCCCTGTGGGGAGGAGGGGACAGGACAGGGGAGCCCAAACTGACCAACTGGGGGATTCCATCCCATCTGCATCCTGCTCAGTAGAAAAGCTGAGGAATCAAAGGGTCAACTCTCTTCCTTCCATGGCCAATGTCCAAGGAGGACCCTGTCTGTTCCTCTGCCTTTGATCCTGATCTGAGCGTTCCTGACTCCAGAGCTGGAATCCAGCTCCTGTCAGTCACCGAGTCCAGTCTGGGACTTTTCCCTGTGCCTGCTGTTGATGTGATCAACATCTTGGGAGCTTGATATGGTTTTGTATAGATTGTATGTATTTCATTATCTTTTTTCTTAATTAATTTCAGTATTAATACTTCATTAAAGTAGTTTAGTTAATTCTAAACTTCGATATCTCCTTATCTCTTCCTGTCCTTTCTTTCTGGGGGGAGGAAGGGCCATCTGTCAGTCTGGTTTTGGTAACTTTGGCTGAAACCATGACAACTGCTTGAACTCATAGGCAAAAAGAAAGCTAGAAAATCTCTTGCTGCTTCGATCCCCTTGAAGGGAAAAAAAATATAGGTAGGAGGTAAAAAGCTTTAGGAAATTTTAAGGAAATGGTTTTCAAGCCTCTTCTCTTCAGGATCCCACCTGAAACATTGTTCTGGAGTTACTTGTTTTGTTCTATTCACTGTGGTGGTTCTAACTGTGGACAGAACAAGCCCATCTGGCTTGTTCTTTTTAAACAAATTTTAATTTCAAGAAGGTGGTATCCTGACTGGTTCCTCCCGCAGGAAATTCTCTCCAGGAACAACTTGACAAGAGCACAAGGTCCTCCATTCTCAAATCACTAGCATTCACTTCTAGGGTTTTAGAAGGTTGCTCTCACTGTCTAACTAAAGTCACAAATCAGAAACTGGATGACTTAAACTACTTAATACAAGTAAGAGACTCCCGAGGACTCCATTCCAATGATTCCAGTGAGGAAAATGCGGATTTCTTGTGAATGACTGATTGTCTCCTATGATTGACCACTAGACAAAGGGTACAATTGCTGATTGACCATCACTATCCTCAGCTGGGTGTGCAAAGCTGGTAGGGTGTGTGGGTACAGGTGATACTGGTTATTAGACAGATATATTTTATTTTAGTCACACAGATATCTAACACCTGAAATATCAGGTTAATTTTATCATTCAATACATGTTATTTTTGTTTCATTTATTTACTTTGCCTGTGTTTTCTTGTGGGTTTCCTTTCTTTACTCAATGAACAATGAATGCAAAATTGCACACATGTGGTCTGGATGTTTCTTATCTAAATAAAATGATGAGCAGAGAGGGAAAGAGAAAGTCTGCAGTGCATGGTGGAGGGGAGAGGAGAGGTCCCCAGGCTCTGCAAGTGAAAGCTGTGTCAGCAGGACCCAAGCCAACTTAATTAGCCCTGTGAAGAGACTGGGCAGAGGGCTCCGTTAATGCGGCAATATCATGTTTGAAAATTCACCTGATGTCTCTGGGCTTTGCTGAACTCTGCAAATGGACCTGTCTCTGCAGCATCATACCCTGCACGCAAGTGGAGGCATCACCTGAGGTTCCAGTCCACGCTGGCTGCCAATCTCATACAATTCAGCCATTAACATGCCCAAAAACACACAGTGAAGCACACACCGCCTGGTGCCCCTCCTGCCAAGGCCAGGGAACAGCAGGCAGGGACAGCTGGAGCCTCTCTGCCCCCGCAGCTTGGCTGTAGGCTAGGAGGCCATCAAAGCACAAGCCATGGCTAGAGGTGACCCACCCTTGCAGAGCATCCTCAGATGTTGGCATTAAAACAGCCACATCTGAGTCTTCTGTGGCCTCGTGCAGCAGCAGCATTTAATCCTGGAGCACCAAAGCCAAGCTGAGCTTCTCAGCTGTTGGGCAAGGAAGCCATTGACCACCCTCCAGCAAGTGGCCCAAGGTCCCTTGGTGCCTGTCAGGGAGCTGCCAGTGGGAGGATCATGGCAATTCATGCAGCACTAAGGCTTATTCCTGGCTGTCACCTTGTCAGGCTCAAGTTCAGCTCGTTAGGACCTTCGTCTGTTATGTATGCAAATAAGTTTATGCACAGTCACAAAATACATTGAGGGGCCATTTTCAGTTTGGCACAGCTTTCTGAACCCTCAGACATCCCTGATACATGTAGAAGACAATGTGGTCTTCCCTTCTTGGCAGAGAGGCCGAGGCAGAACTTCTCTGCTACCATCCGTGTCCTCTCAAAGGATTCCTGGTGCTCGGGACAGAAAAGATAATGCATTCTGTATGACTGTATGACTTTAAACCTATTATGTTACAGTTCAGGGTGTTTGATCTTATGAATATCTGATCTCCCCTTGTTTCACCTTTCCAGGGAAGGAGATTTATGGATCTGCATAGCTCAAAACATTCTGTCTGCAGCTTATTATTTATTTATAAAAAGCATGTGACAAAAAAGGTCTCTCTCACTCATGAATGTGCAGCAGAACCTCAGCTCAGCCTCCTCCTGATCGTTCTGCTCTCTCCTCACTTTAGGAAATTATTATCTTATCTTCTCCACAAGTGTAGTCTGGAGTCATCATCTACCTTTCGCCCTCCACACTGAGCTGGAGGAGGTCTGAGTCCTCCTTGACATGGGTACGGGTCTACCAGAAACACCAGGGAATTCTTCTCCAGTTCTGTACCCTAGGCCAGTACCAGGCTGAAAGTTTTGCCTGAAAGCTCCAGGGACCCGTTTCTCAAGTATGGTCCCCAACATGATGGCTTGTTTAAGCTGCCACGATTGCACACAGGGTCACAGAATGATATGGGGTGGGAAGGGACCTCTGGAGATCATCTAGTCCAACCCCTTGTTAAAGCAGGGTCACCCACAGCAGGTCCCACAGGAAAGTTTCCAGACAGAGTTTGAATATCTCCAGAGATGCAGATTCCCCCATTCCTCTGCCAGGGCTCTGCTACTCTCACAGCAAAGAAGTTCCTCCTTGAGTTTAGAGGAAACTTCTATGTTCACGTTTGTGCCCGTTCCCTCTTGTCCTGTCCCTGGGCACCACTGAAAACAGACTGGCCCCATCCTCCTGACACCCACCCTTGAAGTATTTCTAGGTGTTGATCAGATCCCCCCTCAGCCTTCTCTTCTCCAGACTAAACACACCCAAGTCCATCAGCCTTTCCTTGTAAGAGAGATATTCTAGATCCCTCACCATCTTTGTAGCCCTATATAAGGTTTACTGTACAAACTAGCAGAAAAGAAGTTTCTGTAATAGAAGTAAAGACAGAAGAAAATAACACAGCTTTTTGCTGTATTACCCTTATGTCAGTGTCCCACCTCACCCCTTCACTTCTCCTGTGGTCTGTTGTAACCATCTCCCAGGACCTGTGTGGAGTTGGGGACCTGCAAGTGGTCCTGGAATTGGCCCCTAGGAGAGGAATACTTCCAGCGGGCACAGAAGGGTTCTCGCAAAAGCTCTCTTTCCAGGGTGGCTACAATTGGACCTTAATTTGACAGCAACAAAAAATATAAATTTCCCTAATCCCCCTAGAACCTAATTCTATGAGTTACATTGCATTTCAATTGCAACACAATCATAATGCAGAGGCCTGCAAGTATTGCTGTATTTCCCTGTAGGGAATCTCAATTAAATACCTCCCGGACAGTCTCTCTCATCCAAGGCCTTCAAGGTGCCTTTCTTTGATTTGTTCAATATCCAAGAAAATTGGGGTGGGTTGACCACAGCCAGGGGCTGAGCACCCACCCATGTCCTCGCTCACCCCTACCCCAACATCAGGCTGATGAGCTCATCACGAGATGGAATTGTGAGAGCAAGAGCAAGAGAACTCGTGGGTTGAACCTGGGAAAAAGAGAAGGCCCTGGCACTGTGGGTGCACTTCTGGGCCATTGCCAAAAAACTGCTGTGTTCTCAACGCTGCTTTATGCATGAATCCAAACCACAACACCTTACAGTCTGCTGTGAAAGAAACAAACTAAGTCTCAGCGAGACCCAACACACACATACACACAAACAAAAAAAAAGAACAAATGCATTGCCTTAGGTTAAACACAATCAAATTGTCCTAAAAGGGGCACTTCTTTCCTAACATCAAGTGCTGTTCTACAACGGCTGCCCTTTTTATTCCAAATCTATTTGCCACTTGGGTAAGTGCAAAACCACACCATCAAAAATATCTATACAGCCTGCCTTCCTGTGAATTTAATTCTGCCGTTTCCAGCTGAGCAAAATTACTTTACATCATGAAAACATATGCTTCCCCTTAATAAAGATTTAAATACAGCCACTTCAAGTCTCTCCCTTTGCTTTTGCATCAGTGCAGTAAAGGATTATCCATGCAAAATTATACGGCCAAGCTTTCTGCTGTGAGCCAGCATGGCTCCGTTGTTTTTCATGGATCAATTAGCACACACTGGAGATTTTAGCCATTGTTGTCTGTAATGGCTAATTTGCCAATTAGAGGGAGCTGAGAGCCATCTGTGTAGATGCCATAAGGATGCAACGGTGAAAGGGGGACTGTAAACCAACAGAACGTGACCTGTGATGGCAAGAGACTCAAAGGGAATGTGGGACAGCTTACCTTTGGAGCCTGTAGCATAGTAGACACACCATCCTTCGGCACTGCAAAAACAGGGCTTGGTACAAGTGTTGCTGGCTTTTTGGGGGGCCTGGGTGGGGGATGAAGGGTTTGGTTTTCATATCTCCGCACCATGTAGTACTGCTCTTCGCTGATCTCCTCCACCATTGTCTTAGTTGCAGGAGGTAAAACCTCCTGGACATCTTTGCTGAGCCGATGGACTGACATGTTTAAGCGATACACAGGGATCTCCCAGCTCTCCACTGGGCTGCTGGGGCTACTGACCAGCAAATAAGAGTCTGTGATTTCTTCTTCAAGTTGCAGACCAGGCACGGCAGCCAAGACATCTTCCTCAACAGAGAGGTCCCTCACAGACACTTTGACGTTAAAAGGCAAACGAAATTCTTTGCAAATCCCCGAAAGCTGGTGCTGTTTCTTGTCATGAATCACTTCCACAAAGCCACCTTCCATGTACATAGGGAGGAGCACTTTCTTATAGGTATCGCTTAGTATTTGTTCACAAGCTAAAACATCTATGACTTTCTTTCTTCCCTCATAGAAGACTTCACTAGTCTGGCATTGCTGAACTAGAAACTGATCTCCAACTGACACAGAGAAAAGCTCTTTATGAGGGGAATCAAAGGCTTTAGTCGCTACAACATGAAGCTGTTCCTTTTCACTTCTTGCTATCTCTAAGTCATAGGCAGTTGGAAACTCCCGAGGTCTCCTCTTGAACTTTCCTTTGTAGCTCAGAGGGATTAAAAAATGCCTTTTGGGGGAACCACTTCTGATCTCAGAGGCGAGGACTCTTGTTGCCTGGTACTTTTTGTAGATGACAATCTCTTTCCCTGTATGCAATAAGTTGTAAGGTTTTTGGCTTTCTGAAGGTCCTTCCATTATCTCAGCAACCATAGGAAATTCCTTGCTTGTTCTCTCAAATACATCTTCCAAAGACAGTGGTTGAAGGAAAGAGCTAATATCATAACAGTCCGTTATATCCTTGACCTCAACATCTAGATCTGAGAGGATGTGAACTATGTCCTTTCGAACTGAAAAGAAAAATACATACATTGATTTTTGTTTTCCAACTGACATTGGAATAATATATGCACATCCTGTTGGCCAGATACTGAAAGTACCTTCCCTGAAGTGTGCACCTCTACATATTAACACACACAATTACTAGGGCAAGTCAAAGTCTAACTGTTTTAATTTGAGATATATGGTTATCAGATATTAAGAAATAGGGAAACAAAAAATACGGTTCACTGTTTTTCTCACAGCATCTCCAAGTTTAATCAGCTGTTTATCTGATCAATCCTTTTTTCTCGAGTACAAAATGTATTTCTATTATTTTATTTCACAGTAACTTAGGGTTTCTCCAAAGAAATGGATTGGAGGAAGTTTCTTAATGAATAAATAGTATTTGAACCCATCACCACGTTGTTGCTGTGGCCAGTGTGGGAGAAATAAGATATTTTGATATTATAAGAATAATGAAAACATTTATAATTAGTAGAAAATAATATCACTTGAAATAAAAAAGCCAAAACCTTTGTATAACAAAGTCTAAGTTTATTGTTAATGAATGAAGAATTTTCTAGTACAATAGTCCTCTGTGGAACTCAAACATCCTTTGCTGCAGCATCTGGTTTTATTCACTATCAGACCCGAGCCGTTGCCTTTAACAGTCTGACAGGGAACCACAACTCTTTTCACCGCAACTGAACTTGCAAAATTTTGGATGCAAAACTTCCAAGCACAAAGCTGACTGTGCAATCAAGGCTTGTTAAAGAATTTGGCTCCAGACCAGTGACACCACAGATCACTGACCAGGGCAGTAAAATTTAACAAGCAAATAATGTTTAATGACTCTCTTCAGTATGACTTATTCTGCACAGACCTGCACACAGGATAATACAGCCTGGGTTCACGCCTCCTTGGAGCGGGATGTACCAATATTTTATATTTAAAAGCCGGTATCAGCTGTATTTTATGACAGTGATTCCAGATCTTTTAACCCATCTTTGTTTTTGTCGCGTTGACACTTCCAGGTGACAAACCACCAGGGAAAGTCAATGAAGGAGGTAAAAATGAAAGTTTCCTGTGAGCATTTGGGGGAGTTCCACGCACATAATTTGTTCATTACTGAGAACAAGAAGTGTAGAGAATTCCTGCCCACAGCCTGTGAAAATATAATCTGCCTTCCCTCTTATCAGGAATCATTTTATTGAATTGTGGATAGTATTTCTCATACTTTATCTTGTGTCTGTTTATAGTTCTTCTAAAAATAGTGAAAATCCATTTTTCATGGTCCACATGAAAGTAGTTAATCTCGTGCCATGAAGCCTACTTTTCAAGTTTGTATTAAATATTTTTTTAGGACATATTTAATGCTTCTTAAATGCAGAGCATGCTATGAAACATAAATGAGCATGAAATAAAATCAACAAATATAACTCCCAGTGGAATATCTGATTGGAAGACAACCGAACACCAAACATTTCTGAACCTTCTGAAAGCTTTGTAGAAACATTAAATTCTTATTGATTCTGCACATGTACCTAAGGGGATATAGGAATACACCAAAGTGAATCCAGCTTCAGGAGATGGGCTGGATTCCTGAATCTAGCTAGAGCTGTAGTAAACTAAGCCTTTTGTCTCCCGAAGATATACTTTCCAAACTCTCACATTAAATCACACAGCAAGCACAACTGAGTGTCTCACAATAAGCATTTATCAACTACAGTACGGTGTGCTAGTGATCTCTGCCCACTTTCATTTCTTTCTCTTTTACCCATTTACTCACACCATTCATCCAAGAAAGCTCCATTGTGAAAAGATTTCCTGCTTAATATCCCCAGGAATGACTTATTTCTCTTTGGCTTTCATTTCCGTGGAGCTCATTGGTTTGTTCCTGGTAAACGCAAGAGGCAGCAAAACCTTCTCAAAATCTAAGCTCCTGCCCTTTTGGCTTTAACAAGGCAGGCAATGCCTCAGCAAGTGGAATTGCAGCAGGTTTCCATCTGCTGCCTGGGCTGTCCTAGAGCAAGGTCAAACACTTCAGCCTAAGCTGTTGGTTTTCTTTGCTGAGGTGGGTATCTCGGCTCAGGGAGGGACACTACGCAGGCACACGGGGTCATTACCACACCTGGGCTATTCCAGCCACCAAAACTCAAAAGGAGAATCTCACTCTGTGCTCACACCCTTGTGCACCTTCTGATTTTTCTCCCATGACTGCTTTCATTCACAGGTTTAAAGTAAGGCATAGATACAGACATCAGTAAGAACAGAACCCAGCAGTTTCAGTGTTTTGGTGGAACAACTTGAACACTGATAATGTGTGAAATGGACAAAATAATTATTTTTTTTACTTTTAAAATAAAAATTTTCAACACAAATTACTGCTTTAAAAGCTATCGGTTTTCTAATACCTTCCTGCTTCCTCAAACCTAGAGGTTTCAGAAATTATCTATGAGTCTTCTCTGTTTCTATCCTGTTGATACACTTTTCTGCAATAGAGTAGAATAAAGAAGTAGAGTTTCGTTTTCTGCAGCACCCTCATTCTGAAAATGAACAGCAGTGCACTGTGTTACAACATGTGTGACCATATCCTTTTTCTACCTCCCAGCCGTAGCCATGAATGATCGAAGCCTGATCTCCATGGCCAAAGTCCAAGACACAAAGAAATAGAATTTGAGAACCGAACAGAATTCCTTAACTCTACTTGTTCACTACGTAATGTATTTTCTTTGCAAGGAGGATTTAATTGTAGAGCTCAATAAAACATCAGCAGAAAGAAATACGAGATAACCATCTGAATTAATAGCTGATAACTGAATAAAAAAATGCAGTATTTTTTTTATTTTTCTTCAACTTGAAACTAGCATCAGTGGTAAATATGGGTCAGGAATTCTTGACCAAACCGAATCCTTCCTGCCTATTTTAAGCAAATTTTGTGTATTTAAGGGTACTTTACTAGACCAAGACAAACAGAACATTGACTTTGATTGCTACTTACATTTCATTACTGCCTGCACTTCATAGACAGGCATGAGAACCAAGCAGCCACCAAAGTTCTCAGGCAGTGGATTAGAGCAGTCCCACGTATGTAAAGTGTTGGAAAGTTTGACAATCCTGTTTCTGCACTTTGGGATTTTCCATTCTGCAATCTCTTTGAGGGTGTATATCTGGTCGTCTTCACACTCGTAGAACTTTCCTTCTTGGGAAAGGGGCAAAGTAAAAGAGTGAGACTGGTTGTTTCTGACCACACCGCAGTTCACAGCCACCGTTCCATCCACCTCTTGCACTGAGTTGAAGGTGATCTGCTCACCACGTTTGATAGTGAAGTTTGCCAGTTTTATATCCTCGGGGCTGTAGAAACACGGGTGGCCAAACCTTGTTGGCCCAATAGAGACTTTTCTTGTAATTTCTTCAATGCTGACATATGGAGTTTTATCTGCCACAACTTTATAAAGACCTAAAACCAGGAAAATGGCATTACAAAGAGGGATACATATGAAGGAATCCATGGCAAATTTTAGACTGTGAATGCAATAAAAACGGGGAGCAAAGCACATCAAACAATTTGTAGCTAATAATTTGGTTGCTAGAAACATGACTGTATAAAGATAGCAACTACGTGATACAAGTCATAGGTAGCTGGAATTAGCCCTTTCTAGTCTGCAGGTGATTTCTGACATCCAACTTTTTACATCTGTGGTAATAAGAGGAAAAAAATATTTTCTTTGCTGCAGAAAAAAAGAAAAAAAATCTTAAATTCTGATCTGTCGTCTCAGAAAACTAATCTTCAAGAAAAAAAAATGCAGACAAGGTTGTTGCTCTTCGCAACAATAATGTGACCCGTGAAATCCAGTAATACCTACAGATAAGAATGAGCAAAATAAATTTATTTTAATAATTCTGGTTGCCCAGATCACCAGATGGAGTAATGCAAAGTCTGGGTCTTGCAGGGCTGTGGCCATCACAAGGCAATCACAATGCTCAAGTTCTGCAAGCCAGGAGCTGCGTCTGCACTTCCCTGTTCCCCGGGGACATTATTATTTCATGTTAATCACGCCCCTTGGAGCTGTCTCATTAAGGGTCCGCATCGCAAGAAAAATATGTACATTTCTATATTTGCCTGGGTGTTTTTATAGAGGGAGATGAAGTGGATGGTGTAGAGGTCTAAACAGCGGGGTTTAGCCGAGCTGTGGGATTCAGCTGTTGTCTTCCCCAGACATGGCAGCAGGAATGCTGCCTCATGGAATTACCTTGCAGCTTCCTGGGACAGACATTGACTATATCCTGAGTGAATAAAACTGAATGCAAAGGTTATTCCCAGGTCAAGTTTGCAAGCCAGGGGACACACACACACACAAATTAACTGGTGCCTACAGCTACAGTGACAAAGCAGCCGAGCTCTTAAGGAAGTGCAGTGCCTTTTCTCCTTCCTTCCCTCAAAGCCAACTAGCAGAGACCTCGTGGTCCCTGCTGCTCCACACTTTTGCCTTCTCTGGACCGCAAAAGGGGCACCGTATCTTTAGGGTAGAGGAATAGGACAGGCAATAGGGCAAGAGGGAACAGCCTTAAATTGCACCAGGGGAGGTTTAGGAAGGATAGTAGGAAAATTGTGACACTGAAAAGGTTGTCAAGCATTAAAGGGGCTGCCCCAGGGCAGTGGTGGTGTCCCCATCCCTGGAGATATTTAAAAGCCGGGCAGACGTGGTGCTGAGGGACATGGGTCAGGGTGGTTTTTGTCAGTGTTAGGTTGATGGTTGAACTGGATGATCTGAGAGGTCCCTTCCCACCCAGACAATTCTATAAGTCTATGATTCTATACATACTCCCACCTTCATAGTAATGAAGCATTGAATGGGGACTCAAGGATTGCTGCTTGGCAGCACAAGAGACACTTTCATGAGAGCTCCACATCTCATGGGTGGATTCTGTCAGTGACCCATCCACCTGCCCCTGGTTGTTTTGTGTGGGAATAGGTTCCAAACTGTCTATGACTCCCTTTCTGCGGGAACCAGAGGATGAGAAAGGGGCAGGATGTCCCAGCAGATGCTTGGGTCTCAGGAGGGTGGGATGCTGCCTGAACACAGTTCCTTTTGGATGTTGGGAAGACACTCACTCCCTTCTCTAGACCTCTTCTGATAGAGGAGGTCTAGATCATTTAACAAATTAGATTGGGGGGTTGTTTTTAAAAGCAATCTCCAAATTGCATATTTTCCTCCCACACCTTTTCCCCTACCAAGTTTCACCCACTCACCACAATCAGCACAACTGAGGGACATGCATGGAAGCAGGGCTCCTTAAGATTATATTCTTTAAAAATGATATATCAAACCATTCCCTCCAGCACAACAGCCTTTTTTTTTTCTCTTCCTCCCAAAGCTGTGATTCCTTTTTCAGTGTAACAAACCCCTCTACCTTTTCTTCATAGCTTTAGCACCCCTCTTGTTAAAGCAGATGTTATTAAGATTCTGTCTGTTGAGTAGCTTTTAACCGAATTTATCATCAGATTGGGTATGTTTGGTTCTAGGTATCCCATGAGACCATTGGGACCTGTGGCAACTAACAGCTCTGGGAGCTTGCTGGCAGCCTAAACAGTAGCAGCCTATTTGATCTACTGCAGAGAGAGTCACCAGCTGTGCCCGTGTTGTAAACAGCTTTCCGCAATATTGTGCCTCCACAGTCGCCGGCATGATAGTTGGCTTTTTCTGTGTGAATTTAGTATCCTTGTGCAAATGCATCCTCTACATTTCTGTCCTCACTGCAGCGCCACAGGAAATCCTTCGGGCTGTTTTCTGGGCCATGAGAAAGCCTCATCCATTCATACGACTGCCCAAGTGCAAAATCCAACTGCAACATCCTTTTCTTTCTCACTGGTGTTTTTAATGTTTCTCATGGACGTTTTTAAAATTATTATTAACAAGCAAGTTAGCTACCCCGGTCCTAATCACTACTGGAGCTGTCAGTGCAGATCAGGGCAAACTGGTTCATCAGCAATTAGAAAATATGGCAGTGACAAGGCACCAATGACAAACTGGAATTGTGGAAAAGACAGCATCCCCCAAACAGTGTTCCAGCGTCATGCTTTGCAAGCACAAGATGGGCATCATCTCCTGGCATTGCTGGGAGAAGGCAAATAGGAATACTCTTCATTAAAAAAATGTATTTGAAGTACATATAATGTATCCCAAAGGCAATAACTATGCTTACCCATCCATGAAACAGGAGCATGAGCATTGCCCCTAGAAAACCTCCAGAATTGCATTAAAAGGCCTCCATAAACTATGTGAAAAGCCCATTCCCAGCTGAAAACATTTGGCAATGTACAGGTATGAGAAATATTCTTCTCTGTGTGCTTGACAGGAGACTCCAGCTCTACTAATTTTACTGGGACTACGGAGCTGTTTAGCAGCCAGATATTTCAGGAACAAACTGATGAGCATCCTGTGTCAGAAAGCAGGTTTCATATGGAAGTATAATTGCCAGATCTTATACAAAACTAGACAACTGATTATCCCCTCGGGCCCAGGCAGGCTGACTTTGTCAGGGTAAGGAGCAGAAAGATCTTCTCCTTCCATTCTGCTGGTTTTCTTAATTTCAGTAACAGAATGCTTATATGGGCAACTACAGAGCCATGTGGCCTTGCATACTCAGCTTCGGAATCCATTAGACCCATGAAGGAGCAGAGGCACCTAATAGCCACCTGGTTATGCTTATGAGTATGGAAAGTTCCATATGTTTCTCTCTCTATAGAAAAGAGATGAATATACAAAAAAGTTATTGTGGTACGATTGGTGAAAGCCACTGTGGTTCCCACCTAAGCGCCATAATCTGCCATGGTATCTTCTCATAAATGGTCTCCTTGCTATGATATGTATTTACAAAACAAAAACAAACCCAAACCCAAACAAAAACAAACAGAAAAACCAAACAACATTATCTGAAACCATTCAGAACCTTATTAAGTTCATTATGAACTGAATTACAAAACCAAATGTTTTCCAAGCCTAAGATAGCAAGGAAATCTCCAGAGTGGGCAACATATGGTAAGTTTGAGATGCTAAAGTTTGGACATTTTGAGGTCAAACAAAAATATTTTTTTCTTCTATTATTTTTTCATAAGTCATAAAATGACTGAACCAAATTCACTTAGACTTTCCCAGGAGAGCTTGGTGGACTCCTGGGGAAAAAGGCAGATGGAAATAGCAAACCCAGAAAAAAGTACAGCTGTTTTATCCAGAGCTGACATTATTGCTCCCATAGATCTACTCTCTAAATGTAATCTGATCTAAAACCAACATGCGCTAATGACCAGTAGTTTTGTGGAAAATCACAGCCAGAGACAATAACTGCACACACACAATAGCCACAGGAATGCAGAACCCCAAGAATCCTCTGCACCCAGTGGCATTTCTCTAGGGGAAGGGTCTGCCTAGTCGTAGTAGGATAATTAGTAAGGCCCAAACCCAATCAGCCATCATTTCCAAGAAACTGATGTACACATCTGAAGAAGGGAATCTGAAATTATTATTTTCTCTGGTGCAGGACAGAAAACATAGCCTGGGGATCACCCATTTAGTCCAATGGGAAAGCATGTTTCAATAGAAGGAGGTTTTCACTACCTTTTCACAAAAGAGTACATGCAGCTCTCTTTTACTGGTTATAGAGCGATAAAATGTATCTCCCTGTAGCTTTATGGACTTCCCAGTTTTTGTCTTAATTAGTCCTGAAGAAAAGGAGCATCCTTTATATTCTCTCTTTTAGTTCGTCTCCCCACAGAAAACTGAAAAATGCAGGAAGACTGGGAAGACTCAAAGGGACAGTCGTGCTCATCTATGTGTCCATCCGACCACATAGGAATTATAGGTTCATAGAATCATAGAATTGTCCAGGTTGGAAGAGACTTTTCAGATCATCGAGTCCAACCATCAGCCCAAATCTGATAAAATCATCACTAACCCATGTCCCTCAGCGCTATATCAACCCGGCTTTTAAATCCCTCCAGGGATGGTGCCTCAACCCCTGCCCTGGGCAGCCCAGTCCAAGGCTTCACAACCCTTTCAGGGTAAACATTTCTCCTAATATCCATCAGGATTCTAGGAAAAAGCAGGGTATCAGGAAGGAGCAGCAGCAACCGCCCAGGGAACTCCTGAGAATATCAACCGCCCAGCAACATTTCTGTGGAAGAAGGAAAATAGAACAGAACATAATGAAACCATTCGCTCTGGCACACAGTTCAGGTGATGTGCAGATCACCCGTCCCTGCTAACGTGTTAGTAGTGAAAACTGTAGTTCCAGATGGTGTTAGATGCAGCCACTGAGGTGTCTAGAATAAAAGCAATTTCTTTTTTTCACCCAGCACCATCTGAGCACAGGAAGAATAGCCTGGCCCTCTGAGGCATGAAGAAGAACAAATTAGAATGAGGATAAAATGAACTAACACAGATAGTGAACTTGCGGTTGCAGCGGTTTCTCTAACGCAAAGGGCAGATTAGGCCTTTATCAAGGAATCTGATTTGCCAGAGCAGAAAAAGAGAATTCTGTAGTCTGCAAATATGCTTGGAAAGACAAAGAGTAAGGCTTGTTTAAAGCCAATGAGCCCAGTTCCTCACTCTCAGAGGTGCTATCCCCAGAGTAACCTAAACCAAAAGCATTGCTTATTTATGCCAATCTGTGCTGGGGGAAAAGGTACATCAGCCCACCACATGCAAATGATAAGTCACAGCAGAGGAAATGGAAAATTAGATGAAAGCAGAAGACTTGTTAGCATCAGCCCTGGCAGGAGAGTGCTGAACGTACAATGTAAATACAGAGCCAGGCTCCCAGGGACCTGCAGATATTTTTACTGATGTCAACAGCAGCGGGAAAAGGTCACCTGCAACTTGGGTCTGTGCTTTGTTCTGGAAACGGGGGGCAAGCCAGCAATGCTCTCGTACAATGGCTCATTTAGAGTAATAAATAATAGAGTGAAAAGGAAAAAGGTCAAGAAAAAGCAGAGGCTGGGACACCCTGACTTCATAAAGCAGAACCGTTCTCCAGCTAAGACCTAAATTAGACCAATGACAAATTTACTTCTTGCCAAAAAGCTCTGGAATGCAGTGAGAGTACATACACAGGGAGAAAGCAGAGAGCTGTGCTCCCTGTTGGGCTAATATGAAGTGTCATTACACCCCTCTTCAGCGCTGCCGTTCAGTAATACCCATCATGCGGAGGATAATGACGATAAATTTCAGCAAAATGAACTCTGAATTTATTTTCCTAGTGAAAGAGCCCAGTTTTCTAGAACGCTGGTTCAGAGGGCTCATAAGCGCGTGTGCAAATTGTAGTGATTAGATCGAATTTGAGAATGTACTCAATGGGGCAACAACATCCAAATGCCAAGTTGTAAAATTGATCACTTGAATGCAAACAAATCCAGATTGGCCAAGTTCAGGCATTCAAAATCACAAGCCGTTCTGTTCTAAAAATCAGGAGATTCAACATTAATAAATGTAGGATTACAGTTATCATTCAGTTGTATTGGATTTTTTAGGATTCAAATGTTAAAACCCATCTGCCAATCAAGATTTAGATTATGACTTTCTGTATGCACATATATTTTAGAGACAGAAGAAATGTTAATAATAATGAAGAACTTGGATTTCAATAAAAATACCAACTGAGAGTTCACAGTACAGCAGTACTTCAATAGCCACAGATAATTAAAGTGTCTTTGATCACTATATTTGGCCCCTGCTTGAAAGTGACAATCCAAAAAATTCTTTTAATAATCAACCATACAAGTGGTTCTGATTCACCGAGTGAGAAAAAGTTGAAAGTCAATTGAGGATCTGCTGGGAAAAGAAAATGATTTATAGGAACTGTTTCAGAGAGAAATCCGTATTTTGGAGGTGGAAAATGAAGGCACAGGAGAAGATATTTTCCTGTGGAGTTCAGAAAAGCATTCCTGTGCACTTTTACATTTTATTTGCTTCTAGAAGCATGTCTTGTCTCCCTCTGCAGAAAAAATAGGTACCGGTTTGGACACTGGCATCGCCTAAGCCATATATATCCACCCAGTTTGTCTCCTCTGCTTCCCACATGGGGGTACTTGCAGTCCAGCTCTCCTCTCTCAGCTCCCCAATCACCCTGCTATTTAACACAGCAGCGCCCTGTTTCAAAGTTCAAGTCCATCTTCCAAACTGTGGATATTTTGGGACTTGTCTATAGAACAGCTGAAGTGGGTTTTAAGCACAAAACCACATTTGTTTTCCTCTAATCCTATTCCCAGGCATGGAGCAGCCACTTTGGCCACTGGAATTAAAATAAATCATTAAATTAAAAACAAAACATAGCAAAATGTTCAAAATACTTTCTATCCAACATAATAAAATAAAAATATAGTAATAGAAAAAGTAGCCTGAGCACACAGCGAGGAAGATTTCAGCTCAGATAAAGTTTGACAAACTCATAAGTAACTGAAAAGATTTCTGTAATAATTCTTATGCTGAGTGACCTCAGGTACAAAAAGCATTACTACTAAACATTATAACATAAATAATTTCTATACAGGCTTGAAAAAGAACTGTAAGAGATGAAATTTAAAAATTACTTGACTGCGTCATATGCCATCTGATAAAATCATACTCTGACAGCCGAGTTGTAACCTCAAGCAAATATCAATCAAGTCAGCAAATCAATGAAATGAACAAAGGTGATTACTCAGAGTTATATTCCTGAGCAACACGTATGCATGAAATACTATACCAGGAAAATTTAGTGGTAATTCCACTTTGGCTGAAAACGGGCCGACTTCATTATTCTCACAGATACTTGCTATGAGCTTATTAATTTTGAAGCCAATAACTTTAATGATTTCTCCTGTTGACAGGCAGCATTCATTTCCAAACATTTCATAGATGGAGCCTGAAAAGAAACACAAAAGGAAAGAAAAGTATTATTCAGCTTTTTCTCACTTTGTCAAGTGTCTTTACCTCTTTCAAAAGCAAAAATACTTAAACAAACTTACATGAAAAAATATTTATCCTGTGATAACTAAGCTAATTTTAATTTTCTTCCTTAGTTTCAGGAGAAAATCTGTCTTGTGACTTCACTGATCTCTAGATCAGCTCTATGTGTACATGGTTCTTAGATGGATATAAAGAACACAAGGTCTGAAAAACCATTTCCAAGTTTTTAGGCCAAAATGGAATGAAGTAGAGCACAGGGTAGCCTGGGTCACTGGGTGGGAAAGGTGCCTCTGCAGAGAGCATATAGCATGTCTCAAAGCAAACACCAGACTACAACAGAGGACAAACATTAAAGACCCTAGAAGGTGCCCGGGGTGAGGCCAGGAGGCATCAGAGTGCAACCAGCACTTGAGCTTCCTGTAATAACAGAAAACCTGAAGAAAGAGCAAGAAATTGGAAAATCTGGCAAACTGCCAGTGTTAATCCCTGTCCTGCGCTGGAAAAGCCTACCAATTCTGACCCAGCAGCCAAAAAAATTTTCCTTTTCTGTCTGTGATGTTCAGAAGTTTGAGGGCAGGAACAAGGCAATTCACCCAAGTGTTTCAGAGCTTCCTCAGCAAAATCTGGAACGGCGGCTTGCCCGGCCAAAACCAACCCTCCCATCCCCATGCGAGCTGTGACCAATCTCTGCTGTTTCAGAAGTGGGGGCAGGAGCAGAAGAATAAAGGAAAAACCAAAACAAAAGCCAATTTATGCAGCAGAAGGAAAGTTCTTGCTGGTGACTGCAGGAGATCAGCAGACGCTTCGAGGCACGGGGTCAATGAACTGTATAGAAGGTCAGTGCAGCACACACACGGTGTTCCATTTGTAGATAGAACTGTCCTGAGCACAGGACATCAGAAATGTTGACTTTAATCCCAGCTCCCATTCTTCTGACGATGGGCAGTTCCCTGCAAGAACTTACCAAGCTCCATCCTGACGTGATGTGGAAGTTCCCTTTATGGAATCCAAGAAAATTAATTTCCCTTGTGGTGAGAAGTCTAATTCTACTTTCCGCTCCCCACGCATTGGTGAGTGTATTCATTTGCTCTTCTACTAACATTGCTCTGCTACTTAAAATACTTTCTTTTATTTTCTCATTTCCATTTTTCCCTTCCCCAAAGGGACACTTTTTTTTTTTTAGGTCACACTTTTGACCAAAATCTAGAAGAGACAAATTCTCATTATTTCCTCTAAGAGAACAGATATTCCTTCCCACAATCCCACTAATAGCCTATTCTTGCATCTTGTTCAGTGTAAAGTCTTTTCTTCTTTTTTTCCCTTTTAACCTGGGTAGCCAGAATGGCCTCAGAATGGTCTATTTAAACCCTGACCTCTGGCTGTATAATAACAATCAATAATTGAAGTGGCCAGTACTGAAATATTGCCATTGCCTGCAGAATCCACTTCCAGCAGCAAGTAGCTTCAAGTAACTTTCTTTACTCCACAGCTCTCCTGGGTGTTGGTGAGGAGGGAAAACAAAAACAAAACAAAAAAAGCTGTGTTTTGGGTTGTTTTTTGTTTTTAACAAGTGTCATATCAGAAGAGCTGGTGAGGGGTCTGGAGACCAAGTCTTGTGAGGGGCAGCTGAGGGAGCTGGGGGTGTTCAGCCTGGAGAAAAGGAGGCTGAGGGGAGACCTTCTCACTCTCTCCAACTCCCTGAAAGGAGGGTGTAGCCAGGGGGGGTCGGTCTCTTCTCCCAAATCACAGGTGATGGGACAAGAGGAAACAGCCTCAAGTTACACCAGGGGAGGTTCAGATTGGGTATTAGGAGAATTTTTTACACTGAAAGTGTTATTAAGCCTTGGAATGGGCTGCCCAGGGCAGGGGTGAGGCCCCATCCCTGGAGGGATTTAAAAGCCGGGTTGACATAGTGCTGAGTGACATGGGTTAGTGATGGGTTTTATCAGAGTTAGGTTGATGGTTGGACTAGGTGACCTTAAAAGTCCCTTCCAAGCCAGGCAATTCTATAAAGGCAGCTCTTAGCCAAGTGATTTTCCTAATGATCACTCATAATTAATTCCATCCTGGGATAATAAGCATCTCTTAGTGAGCCTGGGTTATATTTCTCAGCTCTGCTGCAGCACTTCCTGATGACAAGCTCTTGATTACCCCTCCACCTCACTAGAAGTCACTGGGAGACCAAACAGAGAAAAAATTGCTCTGGTTTTAGCCCAAACCCTTGACAGAGCACCATAAAACAATGAGGCTGTGTCTGGGCAGGAGGGCAAAGGAGAATAACACCAAGCAACTCGTCAAGCTCACTCTGTTGTGAAGCCATGTCCATCAAACCTCTCTGGTGCTTGTGCAACTCTCTTGCAGTTGAGACGGACACCAGGAAACCCCCAGCTTCTCCCCTGAAGAAGTCAGGTACTGATGCATACTTTTAACCCCATGTACAAGAATCTAGGTTAAACAATAACAATAATAATTAAGAAGTCCTGTGGCAGATGCTTTCATCAGGCTGGATGTGACAACACTTCCTTGTTTCCCTTACTGGGAATCCTATGTAGGATCAGGGGACTGTTGTACGTGGGCTCTAACCTCCCCCAGCAGGCTACTGCCTTCTGTTGCACACCAGGACGGTGATCAGCATGGAGATATTCTGGATTATAGTGCCACAGGAACATCAAACACAGTCAGGCAAAACAACACACTACTTATGCCTCCTTTCAACCAATCTGCTACTAAAGCAGAAGACCAAGAGAGCTGCTGCCCTTTAACTAAAATATAAAAACCTGGTTTTCTTATTGTAAAGACAGGACATCCTTATTTGCTCTCCTTCCAGTCCCTGGGCAACTCAGCATTGAGTGACTCACTCAGATGTCTCTACTGGATATTGCTGCAGCTCCCATCAGAGGGCTGGCGGCTGCTCTGGGAAACGCATGAGGAGTCATCATGGCTCTCATTGCTTTCGCTGAGCTCCGTAGGATATCTCATGACAGCCAGAAAAATGTATGTGCCACGGTTATTTCATATCAGAGCGAGAGGGAGAGAAAGAGTGAGCAGCCATGAAGAGGGTAATATTCCTTTTTTGCCGAAGATCACAAGCAACCACAATATTATTAGACACAGGGAATCCCAGAGGACCCAGTGTGATGAGCTCCACGTTACAGAAACATGGAAAAATGAGCAAAGAATTCAAATATGCTCACCCTCGAACAAATATTTGTGAAAATCTACTTAAAATAGGAGCTCATGGCTTCTAGAGGGTTTTTTTTTCCTCTAGTGCCAATTTAGATGCAGCTTCTCCAGATTACCTGACCTGAAAATAGACCCCTAGAAACAATTTAGTGTATGAAAGTAACTACACTGACTAATTATAGCTTTGGCAAGGGTGCCCTTGGTGTGGCCAGGACCTGCTGTGCAGCCACCTATGAGTGTGGGCACGGAGCCACGTGGGCTCAGTGGCCTCGATGGCCAGGGCCGATTTCCAAATCGATGTCAAAAATCCGATTTCCAACAAACCAAGAAACAGCACCCCAGAGGAAGAATGGAGCAGATAAGAGGCTGAACCTCTCACAAAAAATGATGTCATTGAAGAAGATCTAACTCCTGCTTCAGTCTATCTCCACCACAAAGTGGTGCCACCAAGAAATAAAGACAGAAGTCAGAGGAGCACCCTGTGTCTGATCAACAGCAGGTTCTGAAGGACTTGCTGCTTTTATCAGATTTGCTTTTCCTCAGACACAAAATAGCTTAACTACAAATTGTACTACAGAGAGTTTGGGAAGTCATGGAATCATCGAACTGTTGGAGTTGGCAGGGACCTCTAGAGCTCACCCAGTCCCACTCCCCTGCTAAAGCAGGGTTGC
>VXBJ01003799.1:239460-253546 GCA_013400055.1 Nycticryphes semicollaris
CACACTCTTCCCTACCCAGCCCAGGATTCCATTGGCCACCTTGGCCACAAGGACACATTGCTGGCTCATGGACACTTTGCTGTCTACCAGGACCCCCAGATCCTTCTCCTCAGAAGCGTTTTCCAGCAGGTCCACCCCTAACATCTATTGGTGCCTGGTGCTCTTCCTCCCCAGGAAGTCCTGCCCTCTATCATAAAATAAAAAGTATAAAAAGTGCTTGGCAAAAAAAAGTGACAGGACCGATCAGTTAGTGACAGGTCCGAGGCTGAGGATCCCATCTGGCAATAGCCATGAGATGGAACTAGCTCTGCCAAACACTCAAAAATAGGTGATTGCATGACACAAAAATTAGCCTTTGACAAAGCAATCAAAATTTGCAAACCATGAGAAACACAGATAACAACCTACACAGGGTAAACAGGGGCCTGGCACTGTAGAGGTGGCAGAGAATCTAAAAAGCTACAAGAAAAGGGTAAAATACACAACAAAAGAAAATCTGCACTCATAGAAGAGGGAAAGTACCTGAGGCAGACAAGCATATGGAGTTCAAGCTGGAGTCTACAAAAAGCATTACACAGAGCTGCGGGCTCTGAAACATCAAGGACCTAGATAATACATTCAGGAAAAAAAGAAAGGGATGGATTATAAATGCCAGACTACGAGCAGCAAACAGCACACACGGAGCAGACACACAGGGCTGTCACAGCACTGCAGCTCTCAGGGTCTGTCATCAGAATAAAACGTAACATTGTTGGGGAAAACAAATGGATCCTTCATCTAAAAGCACCACTTTTAGGAATAAGTGAGATGGAAATTAAAACTGTAAAAAAAAAAGCCATAGTTTTAACTAAAATTAAAATTAAAAAAAAAAAAAGAAATAAAATCAAGGGAGCTGATTGTCTTACCATCAAAGAAATAAATATTACATGGGTACATAATCCACTGGGAAAGATAATGCTTTGTAATGATACCAGGGAAAGAGAACTCCTTCTTGAATTGAAAAAAAAGAGAAGAAATAAAAGAAGTATTTTTCTTGGCATAATCAAGAAGGGAAAGGGTATTAAGCAGCTAGAAAGAATATTTTAAGTCTTCTAGTCTTCTAGAAGAGAGGAAGGCTTTTACCAGAGTAGAAGCAGAGAATGCCCAAGAATTCCAGGCCACAGGAATGTACCTTTCATGCCAGGGGATGTTGGATAAATTGCTGGCACAATCCCTGGGTCATGGAGCTGTGCCACCACATTTTCCACCCAATTATGAAAGTCAGAGACCAACCTTCAACAGCTTATCAGGAGTAAAACTTATGTGAGTGAACAGACAGATAAATGGATGTATATACATGTATGTAAATAGATATCTACCCAGATGACCGTTATCATGGGCAACGTGCAGGACTTTATTACCTCCTCCTTTATCAGACACCTATGAAAGAGACCAAGAGATTGAAAGATTATAAGGGTGGGAGTTTGGGAGGAGGGTGTCTAACAGACCGGGACCGTGATTGCAGAAGCCTCATTTTTAATGATTCCAGGTTTAAAAAAAACAAAACAAAACAAAACAAAAAACCAAACAAACAAAAAATAAAAAAACACACACACACACCCCCCACATTGAATTGAAACTCTACCAGCTGTACAAGAACAGATTCATTTTTAGGGGTGCAATTGCACATACAGTATTGATTGTAATTACATATTTGTTTGCAACTAGATTGCCTTAGCCCTGACTTTAGCCCCTGCTTGGCTCTTTGCCTGGAATAGTACAATGAAGATTACATTCAGACAAGAAAAATGTTACCTGTGTGATTTGTCATTTAGGCATTTGCAGCAAATATTTGTGCTGATAAAAGGGAGGGAGGGAAACCGCATGGCTTCCAAAAGGGACAATAAAAATTTCTCTCCTTTAAAAGCCACAATAATTAGTCTTAAAACATTGTGAAAATAGCTGCTGTGTGACAATGTGACCCTGAAAGACTTTACTTCAGATGTGTCATGTGGACTCACACAATATATTGGAAAGTAAAATTAAAATTAAAATGGACCTTTTAGAACAGTTATTTGTTGTTCCACAACAGTGTTTTTCCCACTCAAGCCACAAAGAAATTGTAAGACATCAAAAATGTAAATAAGTAACCTGAAGGACTGAATCTTTTTGATTTGGGGAAGATGTATGCAATTTAATGTAAAAAAAACCCAAGCAACCCACCATTTTAGCAGAACCCAGAATGAAGCAGCTTATTTACCGTGATCAAACAATACCCCTGAAGGCTGTAATTAAAGAGCTTGCTGCCTTTGAAACCACCTTTTCTGGATTGCTACTTTGTTCAATAAAAAACAAATTTATATCCTTTCATAAACTCATCTCTGGTTTGACAATCCATATTAGCAGCTGCTGTGATCGCATCAAAGCAACGGTAACAATTGGTTCGGTATCTTTTTCCTCCATCTTTCCTAAAATGCTAAGCAGCCACACCACCGCCATCCCTAACATGAGCCCTTTATTAGATTTATTATTTCTCACTGTGGGTACAAGAAGAGTCTTTTGGTATTAAACCCAACAATATAAAATACAAATACAGTGAATGCATGAGATGGAGACTGTCATCGCTGCTGTCAGGGCATGTGACAGCAGCCACCAGGAGAAATATTTTATAATACAGGGTAGAACAGCAAACATCTCAACAATATTTCCCTGCAGCTTAAAGCCCCACTCAGCGACTGCTCTCAGAGGGAGGGAATGCTTCACTGATGCCGATGGGAAGTTTGTCTCAAAATCAGGGCCACGACTGGGCAGCAATAACCCATCGCTCCGGAGCAGTGATAACCCATCACTCCCCTGTATCTCCCTTTTGCCCAACTCCCCCGAGCAGTTTCTCAAGGAGGGCTGGGGGGAGGGTGAAGGGAGACCAACAGGACAAAAAGCTTCACTGAGGTAGCACAGAGGACCTTTCAGCAGGGCTGGAGCTCAACCCCGGGCTGGCTGACTCCCAGTCTAACCATCTGTCTGCTGCAGGGCACCGCCAAGCACTTCCAAATATCCTCCATTCTCTCTTTCTCTCTTTTTTATTATTTTTTAAACAAAGACCAAGCTTTTCCCCTAACAAAATGGAATCACATTGCCAGCCAAACTCTAGGCATTGGCTCCATCGCTCTGTGAGTTTGAGTCCTTGCAGGAAAAAAAACCCGCTCACTTTCATCTCTGAGTAACTCCCATTGGGGTTGGCAGGCACAGGGGGCTGTGAAAGAAGATCCAGGGGGAACCTGGCTGCTTTGCAGAGAGGTGATGAAAGATCTCCTGACAGGCTCTGAAAGAGTAGAACTTTGTCCCCACGTCCTTTTCCCAGTGTTCCTGTCTCCACTATTCTGTTGTCATCGGTTACCCGTATGGGTGCTGGCTTGCCCCCATCAGAGGTGACCCTGGCAGGGGCTGAGGAAAGGGTTCTGCTCTCACATAAAGGCACGACCACCCCCACCCCCCTCCCAACAGGGTACAGCCATTCGGCCCGAATTACAATAACCTGCTTTCCCCTACCACAGAGCTCGGCTGAAATCAGGGTTTTATTAAGGCTGCTGCGGGCTCCCACTGTAATATGAAGGGCAGAATGTATCTATAATCAGCATCAATAAAAAAGATATCATTCTTTATGAGCATTATTTGGGGGTTAGCCAATTGCCCAGAGTTTATGCTCTTTGGCAAGAAGAGAGATCTATTTTAAAGTTGCGGGGAGGAGAGTTTTGCCTAATAACTTTAATCATGTAACACTCTAATTAAGCAGTAGGGAAAACCAACGGATTTCTGATGGTGAGAAATTAGGTGTCTTTTTTTATTTCTTTTTCTTTTTTTCAGTCAAATACCTCCTGAGCATTGAAGGTGCTAACCAGCACGCTGGATTTTCCCCACTAAACCCCAATAAACTAACATCTTGCGGGGAAGACACAGAGTGTCCCTGCCTGTGACAGAGGGGTTGGAACTTGAGGATCTTTAAGGTCCCTTCTAACCTGAACCATTCTGTGATTCTGTAAGTTAAAAATCATACGCATGATGGCAGTCAAAGAAGGAAGGAAGCCCCAGCTTCTCTCTCCAACTATTTGCAAACAGAATAAAGCACCTGTAAGGCTTTCATCTGCCCCTTCCTTCCTACCCACCAAAAGTGGGTGAGTCCAGCTCCCCCCATGCCCACCTGGAGCTCCAGAGGCCCAGGGGGTGGCCACAGTCATGAAGGCAGTGTGAATTTGTGTAGGAGATCCTCTGTCGAGAGATAAATCATCTTGCCAGCCTTTGTAACAGCCTCTCTCTTTCTAATGTGTCCTGAGGAACAAAACCTTGCAGGTTTGGTTGGTCTGGGACACAAATCCCCCAAGGATTTTAGCTGCTGAACTGCTCCCCCCCCTCCAGGAGGTGAACTCCCACCGAAAGGCTCAGTGCACAGAGGACATCTTATCTTGATCAGACCTAATTAGACTGCTGATTTTTGCCAGCACAAGCCCATCGAATAACAAAAGCTGTAAGATTTATCTTTTGCCATATAAAGTCAAACTTTAAATGTCAAGTGCTTTAAGCCATTTCAATCATAATGGAAATTTTTAAAAAATTACTTCTGCAGTTTCTGATTTATTCCTTTCCTGATAGGTTTATGGCCTTTCTTTTTTTTTTTTTTTAATACTTTCCTCTTATTCTCATCCATCCGGAGGGCTCACACTCCACATGTAGCAGCAGAGCTTTGTGAGCACAGCACCCACTATAATGGAAAAAGCAAGTGAAACCACAGCCCCAAATGCAACTTCTCTGGCCTTTTGTTTGGGTTTCCCAAACGTGAGCCAGAATTACTGCAGCAGTGAAGAGAAAGCCTGAAGCTGCTGTTGAGCAGCATTAGTCACTGCCATAGTTGTCCATGACTTGTTTTGTTTTATTCATTTTCTTTGCAGCATTAATTGCTGTGACTCAAGGTATGCTTGTTGAAGCGGGTGTTTAACAGAAAATCTGTGCTTTGTTGGACTAGGTTTAAGAAGGCTGCTTGAAATTTATGTTTCAGGATCAGGCCAGAGCATTGAGCACCTGGACACTCCATGTTTCACTTGGAGACTCATGACATCACCTGCTTTCCTAACTTATTTCATTCTCCCCACCTCTTCTATTTCTTTCCCCCATCGTCACATATGCCTGTTCTGAAGGTTTAAATCTCATCTGGCTGGAGGGACATAGTTATGCATCCAGTTTACCAGATGTGTAATATCTAGCACCTTCTGGTGAAGCCCTGAACTGGAAACAAGTTTAAGCATCTTCCCAGACATTGTGCTGCCCCTTGTGCCATTACCGTGTGTCCAACGGAGCCAACCAAAAACAGTGAACCTGGACTAACACTGTGTTCCCTTGTGCATAGGTCTCCAGGTACTGGAAGAAGAAAAATACCCCACAAACGTCCTGTAACTTCAGAAATGATGCAAGGTCTTGTCTATTGAGAGAAGTTTATCCCAGGATCTTACTGCCCCTGTCATTTGTTAGAGAATCAAGAACAGTTTAGGTTGGAAGGGTCGTCAAAGATCATCTGTTCCAACCCCCTGCCCTGGGCAGGGACACCTCCCACCAGACCAGGTTGCTCCAAGTCCCATCCAACCTGGCCTTGAACCCCTCCAGGGATGGGGCAGCCACAGCTTCTCTGGGCAACCTGGGCCAGGCTCTCACCACCCTCACAACAAAAAAGTTCTTCCCCAGATCTCAGCTCAATTTCCTTGTTTTCAGTTTAAAACCCTTCCCTCTCCTCCTATGGCTCCCCTCCCTCATCAAGAGTCCCTCCCCAACTTTTCTGGAGCCTCTTTAGGGACTGGAAGGGGCTTGAAGGTCTCCCTGGAGCCTTCTCTTCTCCAGGCTGAACCTCCCCAACTCTCAGCCTGTCACAGTTGTTAGAATTGTCATAGCCTGCTATGGTTTTCCCCTTATCTTCCCAGGGCTCAAGTTTGCGAAAATTCCCTTGGTATTTTTGTAGGATGGCAGGGAAAGAGCACTCCTCCTGCTGCAGAACTCCTCCTGCTGCAGAACTCCTCCTGGCTTCTCTGGGAGCCCAACAACAGCTGGGGACCCCTCTCCTGAAAACCCACACCTGGAGGGCAGCTTCAGCAAGGCAGCTCAGGGGGCTGACCCCTGCATCAAGACAAGGCAGGTAATTTGTGAATCCTGGCCACCTCCCGCGCCATCCACAGAGAGACCCAGAGCTGAAGGTCACGGAAAGAAAAATCCCCCCCAAGATGATCCTCGAAACAGCTTCTCCCTCAGCGCCAGCCACCCAGGGTCAGATTTTTCTCACTGTCTCCGGATGAGTCATCCCATTGAGGGCAGCGGCATGAATAAAATGAGCAGTATCTGACCCATAAAAGTCAGGTTTTGTGCTCATATCGCATTCAGTGAAGGGCACTTCCCTTCTTGTTCAGAATAAAACGTGTTTCTGAAGGAGTCTGAGCAAATGCAGGGGAGTTTCAGTGGTACATATTAATAGAGAAAAATTGCTAACACGCTCTGACTACTGACCACAAAAGAGAACTCCAGCTACCTGGTACTGCATCTGTGCCAGGATGCTGGCTCCCAACTACTCCATCAAGGGTAAGGGAAACAACTGCATTCATGGGGAAAAAAAAAAAGCCCTTCCATTTCTGCAGACAGATTTCACTTCTACCTCAAAAAAATCAGACAAATTTTCAGGTGCAGGCACAGCACCGCAAATTTCTGCCATTTCAGGTGTGATTCTGCCTTTGGCATCCACTCAGCCCAGGTGCCACCCACTAAACGCAACAGGTCATTTTGATGGATCTTTCACCTCTAAGAAAAACAACAAATACAATTATCTTCATCAAAGCTGTTCAAAGCTGTCCATGCTTTAGCCTCTGTTTAAATTGTTTTGCTGCTTTTTGCAAGAAAAAGTGCCTTTATCGGTCCTCAAGAGGCAGCTTGCTTGTTTTATTCTTATGGATTGCAGACCATGTATCCTGCCTTTTCATTGGTTTTTCACACTGATAGGGGAGCAGGATTTGTCCTCCAAAACCAGTTAAAAAACCATTCCATCCTACATGAGCGTTTTCTAACCTTAGCGTTGAGAGAGAGGTCTTGTCTAAATTAGGATTGGTGGCAGTTGAGGTTTGAGGTACAAGGACTTCTCCACAATGCCACTGCAGTGATGGGGTTAACAGGGGGTTCCATCACTCTGCTGCTGGCCCCGTTGAACCCAGTTGCTCCCCGGGAGGGCTCACAGAAGCAGCAAATGCTGGAAAGATGCTGTTTCCCAGTAAACAGAAGCAGAAAAGACAATTTTGAAACTACAGAGGCAGCGAGCCAGAGGGGACACGCAGCTGGCAAAGGAGAACCAAGAGGAACTGTGAGCCTGAGCATGTTTGGGCTCTTCACAGTTCACCAGAGTGTTTTAATGGAATTGTTCACATGCACCAAGAAAGGAGCATATCTGAATGGGATATGTTTGGCATCTCCCCTCATGCACCTCAGAGAGCTCAGAGAGGGCATTCCCTGGCCACACTGAGCATCGTTAACCCCCTTAGGTGTGGAAGAGATGTCTACCTGACCCCACTGCTGTCTCTTCCCACCGGTTTCTCCCTGAGCAGGGAGAGATGGTGCTTCCCAGAGCACCAGGAGAGGGAACAGAGCGTGGAGCACAGCGTCTGCAGCTGCACTGCTTCACTGCACTCCCTCCCTGCAGAGCTGGAGGCTGCTGTCTCACGCAGCCCTTCTCCCCAGGGAGAAAAACACACAGCCTACATGTACCTGATGAGTTTCAGGAGTCCATCATAAAACCTGGGAGAGGTCCCAGCGCTGTGATTTACACTTGTGAAGGGCAGAGCTGCAGAGAAGCTACCGGCTCTCCCTGTTCTGTGGCAAGTCCCAGCCCTAGGGCTCCTAAACTCATCGCTGATGGGAAAACATTTGGCTTTAGGGAGACACAAGAGAAAGCAATGTGGGATTTCCATTTAGGCAGAGTAAAAATGGGAAAACTGAGGGCAGGGAATGTGGACAGTGGCAAGAAACGCCAAGAGAATAGGTGCCCTGAGCAGTTCTACATTTTTCACAATTAGAGTTTGACACTTTTTACTGTCCTGCCACTGGTTAAATTAAGCCTGCAGAATATTAAATTCAATTACCCATACGATAATTACATCGGTATTAAAACAGACATAATTTTTGCAAGCAAAAGATGAAAGCCTGTACTCGCATGCTATCTGTAAAAATCAGCAGCCATCCAGTACTTAGCTCACTAAGCATCAATATTTACAGACACATTCAAAGAAAGATATTCAATCAAATCAGTTTCCAATGGAGTTTCTGTAGTTTAATTTTTTAATAACATATTTTAGTGAGCTATTAAATTGCCATGTACTTCAGCCTGCACTGTAGTTCCTTTCTAATCAGTGCTGATTACCACGATATTTGTATCTGGCAAACTTGCTCTCATTCTTTAATCAGCCTTCTTGTTCCCTTCAGAGGTTCGACAGCCTGGTTTTTCTAGCTATGATATTATGACTGCAGAGTCCAAAACAACACCAAAGCCCAGACTTAGCATGAAAAACACCCTAAGGAAACCCCTTCCCCCTGCTTCGGGCTGGGAACAGAGAGGGAGGCCAATAGGGGCAGAGGAATCTCAGAAAGGTGTCCAGGTGGCAGTGTTCACTACCAACAGCACAAATTCAATGGCCCATATCTTCCCAAGACAAAAATATTCTGCACAGAAACAGGGTCTATTCAGGCCTGTCCATTTGCAGTTTGGGGAGTTACAGTCAAATAAATCACAATTCCATTTATGGAATATATGTTTTTTCATAGGGTGTAAGAGAGAGCAGTGGTGGAATGGGTGGGTGCACACATTTTTGGGTCTGAAAATGGAGTCCTCCATTGCACTTGGTGTAACACGGGTCTGAAGGGGGAACTGCATCTTTCAGAGCTTTTACATTCCCCAAGAGCAAGAAAATTCCCCCTCTTTCCCTGGAACTTGACTTTGCAGCTTCTAAAACAAACACCTCAGCACACAATAAAATATGTATCCCTACTTACAAAGACCTTCAGCACTATGTTTCCCTTGTGCTTCCCAAGATACTGGAATTCTGTTCAGGGCAGTGAGGCTAATTTGCAAGTTAGACCCAAGTGCAGCATGTGCCAAAGCGTTGCTTCCAGGTAGAGTAAATGAAGAGTTTCCTCCCCCCACAGCACACAACCCACCACAGAACACCGGGGAATGAATTACCCTCCCTTGTCTTCTCGCCCACTGATGGCTCTGGCCACCTTTGAGGGGCTGCTGCAACCGTGGTGTGACAGCCCTAACGGATTTAGCTGGTTGTTATTTACTCCAGTACCTGGTTAAGCTGCTATTAAGAAACCTTGCACTTCTTTCTGGGTTTGGGGAGAGGAGAAAATAGGTAGTGTATACAGATGTACAAACTCTCCCCATTTAAAAAAATCCCCCCCTAATTGTGATTTGTGACAGACCAGTTCTAAATAATCCCATGTTATGCTTTAAAAATATGCCTTTTCCCTTACCATCTGCATGTTGTTCTGAGAATGGCTAAAGTCTCCTGTGAAATCCAACTCCACAAAAGAGCTAATCCAAGCAGGACTCAGCGGAGCAGATGGACTTTGTGGCCGGTGGGAGGTAGTACAATCAGTGCCCGAATGCTCTGATTAATAAGCAATAAAGCCACGTTCTCTGTCGATAGACCTGTCATTACCCACAATGTGATATATTGCATGGGGTGAGAGAAATCAAAAGGGTTGCTGATGGGGTGGGGGGGATCTTCCTGAGGAAGGACTAAAGAATGGTTGTCCTAATGGAAATTCAAAGTGCACAAAGTGGTTCTGCTCTCCTGTTTAGCAATATAATGGGAATTACCTCAGACGCTGCCTGAAGCGCTACCCTCGCTTCAGAAAATGCAACGTAAATCATAATGCAATCACTGAAGAGCGTGTTCACCCCCTGCTGCCAGGTATGGAGGGAAGGAAAATGCTCAGGAGAGATCCCACATGGGAAGAGAGCTCAGGGAGGGTGAGGAAGGGAGAGTCTGGCCCTTTTTGTAGCCCTAGATTCTGCAAACCTCGTAGGCACAGAGCGTCTCAAGCATCTCCAGCTTCCTCTGAAGGAAGGAAGAGGAGAGAGGAAACACCATGAGCCTGCTAATGGACATCCCTGTTTCCAGGTACTTGCAAGTGTCCTGGGGATGTGCCGACTGTGAGGAGAAGGAGCCCAGTGGCACACCTGAGTCAGCCTTGCTCGGTGTATGAGCAAGAAACACCTGTACGTGTTAGTGCTGCATCTACCCCACTGGTGGAACCACCAGTGAGTGCAGCTGGGAGGAAGCCACCAGGAGCAGGGGACAGGAAGAGGAGGTGTTGCTGAAGACTGAAGAAGCACCAGAACAGCACAAGGTCTCTTGCTTTTAGTGCAACCGTTCCGGGGTCTCTATAGCTCGTACCGCTCCCTCCCATATGTGGGATGCATATGCAGCCATATATGTCTATATATATATATCTATGTACACATGTACTTAAAACTGGTATTTGTATTACCTCTGCTTATTAGGTGTGTAGAAAGAGATAAACATGGTGGCTACTCCAACTTAAGGAGGTGATCTTCCCCTTTTTAGCTTAAATTTTGCTCTTTGTCACTTGGGTAGTAGCCTCCTTATGAAGAACTTAATTCAGTTCAAGATCTTGGGTTAATTTAAAATGTAAAGCTTGAACAGGCCACATGCCAAAGGTCAGAAAAAGCATCTTTTTCTAAAGTTTCTGGTGATTTTGGACAAGCTTGTTTCCCAGAATGCCTTTTTGTGTATCATCCTGGCGATCAGGAGAATGTGGACAGTACACCACCATCACAGTTTATGTATGTCCTTTCCCAGTGCCTTTCATCCCCAAGAGACTGTTCTTGCAGAGGGAAGAGTTGCCCACTCCAGCCACAGCACCAGGTTCCCAGTTCAGATTCTCCATGGCCATAGCTAATGGTGGTCACCTCCTACAGTGCAGCACCGGGATTTTTAGATGTGGATCCTGAAGCAAGTATTTGGCTGAAGCTGAATCAGGCTTCAGCTTATCTCACAAAACCCTGCTTGTTTTGTTCAGTGTGACCCCAAGTTTTCCCTAGCCACAGCAGGGAGGTAACTTTCTTTTCCTTCACTGATATGTGGGCTTAACACAGTGTTTTTCCTGTCATTAAATGAAGTCCATGCCCTGACCAAGCACAGAACTCTTCCCTCCAGTGCAAGACTCTACCATCCTTCTACTGTGTTTTGGACCCAAGCAGAGCCCAGCACCATAAAAAGGTCTGCAGTAGGAATCCCCAGCAAAATATTTCCCCTATGATGCTCCTGTCTGGCTCATACTCATCCCTTTGTTGCATCACCTGAAGTGCCCGCAGTTGTAGGGCAGAACTTCAAGAAAACCTTATGGTCCCTCGCAGTTATTTTCCAGACTCCCTGGTTCTTTAATTCTGAGACAGATGGCCCTCTCCATGCCAACCCCAGAGGAGCAGAGCTAGGATTGATCAATTAACCTCTGTGAGGTGATCTGCGATTGCTGGATTGATGGCTCTCTGCAAGAATAAAGCACATTCATGACTCATTCCAGTACTCTTTCTAGGATAAGATAAGGACTAACTGCAGCTCCTGTCTCGCTGCCTGTGAGAAGACCAGGCGCACACCAGACCAAAGTTATCTCCAAAGCCAGTGATTGCTACGCTGGCTCTTCAAAATGGAAAATTGCAGCTGGCGGGAAACTGCTGGGAGACAATTCTGCCAGCTTCTTCCCTCTGCCTCCCCCACATCCCACTCCCAAGGGGGACCGGGTGTCAAAGACAGATCTACAGAGCCCTGCCGGAAAGCAGCCGACGATGCTCACCTTGGAAATAGATGCCAGACTGGATTTGGAGGACCCTCGGAAGGGCTCGGGGGTCCAGAGAATGGATGAACTTCTCCAGGGTACAGGCCATGGTCTGCAGTGAGGCAGCATGTGGGGTTGGCACGTAAGAACCGGTGAAGACCTTTGGAGGAGGCAGCAACTTTTGCAGCTCAGGGCATGTTGTGGGCCAGGAGAGCCATGGGGCTGGGCGGAGGAGGGGAGGAGCGGTTACGGGGAGGGCCTTCTGCTTCCTCTCCTCTGAGGCCACTTCCTCCCAGGGCTGCAGATGGATGGGGTGAGGAAGAGGGATGCCAAGCTGGGCCACCCCTACCCACCAAGCATCCACACCAGGGTGGGAAAGGTTCAGGGGGACCTGCCACAAAACTCTTTCTCATCAGTGATGGTTATTGGCCCTGTGAAAAGAAGACATTGAATATCAGCCTTAAAGTGGGGAAAAAGACATCATGTCTGGGTGGGTTTTGGTTGCCTGGGTTTTGTTCTTGGAGCACAGCAAAATAGCTTGGTGTTTGTTCTCTTCAAAACCACAAACCACCTTTGAAGAAAAGAAATGAAACCATTTTGTTCTGATGCTTTTTTGCTGCCTTAACTATTGTATCCGAATCTAAGACGTCTAAGACGTACAAATAGAATACAAATGGCTTCACCATGTAAGTGGGCATTAAAACATAATGTTGTTACGTGAAATGGCTGAGAATCTTTAATGTCACCGGTGACTTGTGGGGCTTGAATTTGAGATGCTGCAAGTGGGGATGAATTTTAAGAGGGTGCTGCCCAGTACCACAGGAAAATCAGACTGCACTGACGGGAAAGCCTGAGGTGTTGGTCCCAACCCTGCTGCTCTGAGCCCAACCAAGTGTTATTATTGCGGCAACGCTCCTCCAAAGAGTGAGACCATGCTGCAAATAAGTGGCAGACTCAGATCACCAGTAAAACTGAGGTGGCTGTGCTTTCATGTTCCCTTACACCGCTCTCCTGTTCCCCCGAGGTGTCAGGGAAAGTAGGAAGCGTGAGAAAATGGTGAGCGAGACAGCCAGCTCTTTATTTTCAAAAAGCTCAGTAGCTGCATTTCATCTACATGTAATAATTCACAAGGAGATGGTGTAAGATTCCCCATGTATTAAAATGAAAATACTCATAGTGGGTGCCCAAACCTTTGAGGTGTCGGCCTACTTGTGGAGTGTGAAGAGTTTCTTAACTTGGTCTTAACAGATATTGCTCCAGAGAATGCAAAATAGGTTTTGTAAGTGGGGGATCCTCCAGGTGCAGGGCTCACTGTTGGCAGCTGCTGCCGCTGCAGGTGCTGCAGGAAAAGATGAAAAACAGGACTTGGGGTGTAGGAGTGACAGATATTAGCAAAAGCCAAACGAGGGAACATGCACAGCAAACCGCTCATCAACTATTTTAACACTAAAGATCTCTCATTCCCTCCTCCCAACGACACACACTTGAAATTAAGCAAATATAATGGAGCTGGGAGAGTAGCCGGGGAAATAGCACAAATTCAGCGGTAATCGAAAGACCCGTATTGTAAAAAGCTGGATCTTACAGGGTACAGAGCACTGAAATGTGTGAGCGGTTTCAGCTAGTTCAGTGGGACGTCTTTATATGTTTAAAAATTAGGTGTGCAACTCCAGCAAATCAAAGCCCATTTTCTCACCGTACTGGCTCCCAAGGTTGCCGGGTGTTGTGTCAGCGCCAGCAGTTGGGCTTTACCTGTCCACATGGCTTTGGCCGATGGATAAAGAGCCCCTGAGGCCATTTGTACTGCTCCTGAATTCACTTCTATTTGGCTCTTCAATAATATTGCCAGGAACAACACCACAAAAAGCATTTAACACCGACTGCAAATGCACATAAAAATTAATAACTGGTTTCAAAGTCACTTGAATCCAGCAGAGCAAATGTACAAACAGGCGTGGGTTCTATACAAGGAAAAATCAGAATAAACCCTGTTTTATGTTGCTGAATCCATGTTGCTAGCCCAGGGGTTTGGAGAAGGTGTCTGGAGCTCCATACTCCCAAGAGCAGCACGTGTTCCCAATAAAAAAAAGGTATACAGCATCTGTATACGTAAGTACACTGCCAGAAACCACAGCACCCACACAAGCCCCAGTGGCCTCATCTTGTTCCCCCCTCTGGCTGATGCAGATGAAGGTCTGTTAGTGAGAAATACATACATATATGTGTATAT
>VXBJ01003803.1:0-13821 GCA_013400055.1 Nycticryphes semicollaris
TTTCGATACTTTCCTTTTAATTCAGTTCATGAAGAGATGAAAACAACTCAAGGCTTATGTAATACCACATTGCATTAATAAAACTCTGGGGTAGTTTCTAGTACCTGTCCTCCTTGGATGAATGCATTAAATCCACTTACACTTTCATGAAAATAAGCTTTGAGTCCCAGCATTGCCTCAGAGGCAGTCTGAATTCAGACAAATTTCCTGTTTCCTTTGAATCATATCTGAGCCAAATATTTTAATTTTCTTACTGAGCTAAGATAGCTAATCAGGCTTCCTCATCCCTTTGAGCTCTGTGGCTTCTAATTAGCATTATTCCTTTTCCAAGGGCCATGAAGCTTTGACTCCTTGGAAGAAGTGCGTCACTATGCCTTGAGGTCTCGATGCTTGCAGATGGCAGTGTCTGGCTCCAAGTATGGATGTATGGATGGATGTCAGGTTTTTCTTGTTTTGTACCTAACAAATTAGGCAACTGCTTTCAGCTCTAGCATGGACACTACCCAGTTCTAGGTTCTGCGAGCCCCTATTTAGTCTGAAATATTTTGCTTACCAAACCTTTCTTCTCCCATATCTGGTAGAGACAAAATACAGGAAGATGGAGGGACGAAAGTTGCATAGAAACAGTAAAGGATGCTGAGAGCTTGTTAAATATTCTACCAGGCCCTCATCCCAAGAATTTCCACAAATTGCATTGTCATCAAAATGCTTAGGAGGACCCTAATGACAACAAAGGATTCAGTGGGACCACCCAGAGCTGCAAATGCTAAAAGAAGCCTCAAGGGCCTCTTGCAGGATTAAAGTTGCTCCCCCTTTAAAATCTTGAAAATATTCTGTGAGGGCCTTCCCACCATCACAAAGTATGGAAAACTTTTCTTTGTACTTATCCAATCACTTTAGCATCTCTATACTGCCTGAAAGCTAGACCGGAAGAAAATATCCACCTGTAAGACTGACTTGACATAAATGTTATGTCATAGCAGTAAGACAATTGGAAAACACATATTCTGATGGTTTATATATCCTGGTGAAATCTAATTAATAGGCCACCTGCACTAATTTTCGTGTCCTGCATCATGAAGAAACATTCAAAACTACCCTGTCTGTCAGGGACTAATTTAACAAAGATGCTACTGATGGCTCTTCCATGAATCCTGTGCTCATAAAGCTTTCCATTCAACAGAGTATCCCATTCTAAACCTTTTACAAATGAAAAGCACAGGCTGCATTTAATGACTTAAACTCAGTAGGAGAAAGGAGAGATGACCTTATAAATTAATAGATATAGCTAGGCAGGGAGTTTGGGAATTGGCAGTTAGAAATTATTGGTACTTGGATACAACTATAAAAGCAAGAAATTAAACTACTTTATAGCCATCAAGTTATATGGCTACATGGATCATATATATATAACCAGTATAAAATTAGATTGTTGAATAATAGTATTAAATTTGCTATCATAATTCAAATTTAGTGAAAGATATTTGTTCCAATACTTCTATAAAAACATAGCTATTTTTCTGGCAGCATGTACATAAGGTAAATAAGCAGTAGTAATACTTATAATAGATTATTCTAAAGTTATTGTAAATACACCACTGAGAAATCTTCTTCCAACACTGGAGTAGAATTGAGTATGATAAAATTATTGCCAATTGCCCACTGCTGTCAGCTGGCTGTGAAGGATATCAGACACACAGCAAATTAATACCCTATTTTTCAAGTGGGGTGTTGCATCTGATTGTCCATAGGATCTGAAAGACTGCTTCTCTCTATGTCTTCTGTTAGTGAATATGTGTCATAGGCTGAAAGTGCAAGGCAGAGAGGACTATACATATAGCAGGATCATAGATTCCACAAATTGCAAACATTCTCACTGATATCTGATGTTTATAAAATCTTACAGCAATTGGCATGCATTTTAAGCTGTGCAGAAGCACCTGGTTTGCCCTAGTGAGAGACTATCCAAGCCCATTATTGTTTCACTGTTTTACGAGCAAGAACAAAAGGGCAAGTGTTTCTTTGATACTTACATTAAAACAAAAATCTCCTTTATGAAGCACTGAAGCTGTACATTTCTACAAGCTGAAAATTTGCAGAGGTCTCAGAACATTTTTTGAGCCTCAGAACAGATAATTTCACAACATGAGAGTATAATTGCATGTAAGAAGACTTCCTCACGAAGAGGAACAATTTTCAAAGTATAATAAGCCCTTCTTTTTGCCTGCATGCTAAATTTTACTGTAATCCTTAGGCAGTGTATCAGATACATCAGAAATGGATCATAAGACGCACAGAAGTTAACAACATATGATCACAGTGTACTCTTAGATTACATTGTGTTTTAGCCTTCCTTGTTTTTTCCTCATATATCGTGATGTGGATTTCAGGATAAGTAGGTGAAACAGGTTAAATTCTCATTAAAGACCAATCCAGCCACATGCATAATAGCATTCTTCAATTAAAAGAAAGACTTAACAAATTAATTGACAGGACAAAGCTTCTAAAGCCTACATACAATCTTCTAGCACATTTGGGAAGATTATGGCTTAATGTATCACTCTTTAGCTTTTCTGAGATATCTGCAATGCCTTACTGAAACCTTCCCCCCCTGCACCTGGACCCCAGCTCATTGTGTTATAAGGAGAGTTATTCTGGCTTGGAGAGAAGAGGACTTTCATGACTTCAAACATGGACATTAGATCAAGTTTTTATCTTCTCACATAATCCTGTCTTTGATGTCACCAGACTGAGGCCTCTCAGAATAGAAAGAAAAAGCTGTGAAAAGAGGCCCATTTAATTTATACGTTTAAGTGCTGCTCTTCTAATTCGCCAGTGTAGCATTTTCATTGTTTTCTGCTTTGCATCCTAAAGGCAGGCTTACACCAGGCAATTATGAATGGCTCCTCTGAACAAATAATTGAAATTCACTAGTTGTGGGACATGGTTAAACAATGTCAGGATTGGAGGTGCGAGGTCAAATATATTGCCAGTGGCACCGCCAAAATTACAGACTACCCTTTTCACTTGCCCTGAAGCATAAGTATTTGCAATACACTCACTTTAAGAGCAACTAATCAGGTAAACTGCATGGGACAAAAAGCAAACATGAACATGATATTTTGTCTTTAATCCAGAATAGTAGTCTTGCAGTTAAAATAACAACCTTTATAGGTGGTATGGAAGACTGCTTTGCAGCATGGGTACTATCTGATGAGAATTACATGGGTAAAGATACACAGCATTTGTAAAATCCTCCTCTTGCAACTGCAGCGTAAAACCAGGGATTGACCCTTGTCTGCAAACATCTCTGCTGAAAAATTCCACCAAGCTAGTGGTGGAACAACAGTTCTGGAATGAACTGTCCTCCTTTTAATGCAGCAATGGAAAAAACCCAAAAGGTTGTTGAAACACCTAACTGAGGCATTGTGAGGTGTAATTTCTCAATAATTTACCTTGCAAAGCTAATAATTTCATCTTTCACAACACAACTAACCCCAAATTATCTACAAACAAATTGCACACATTATTTTCTAGTGAATTTTATAATGTAAGAGTTTTGTGCCAATGTCTACAGAAACAGTGCTCCTCATGAACCAAGCAAAACTCTATGTGTGTGCACATGCACTTGGAGAACAAAGATGTGCCTCAGAAACACAAAACATGGCATAAAACAGCCTGTCAAGATGAAAGTTATATAAACAGGTCTTTTGTCCCATAATGGAATGAATTCACTAGACCAAAAAGGGAGTATCCAAAAGTAGAACATACATACCTTACTGATTCTTTATGCTTAATGATCATTGTCGTGGACGAAAAGCAGAGTAATTTCCACTTCTACTTTCATCAAAACACAATATACAGGGTAAACCTTCCATTTTGTCTATTGCCTTATCAGCACAAAAAATATTCTTGGTCCAAGGCAAAGTACTGCTAATTCAAGCTGTTCAAAACTCCTAAACTCTGCCTTCCCCACAACCCACAAATCTCTTTCTTTGCCTTTTGAAAGTATGAACTACCAAAGTTCAAAGTCTATCTTTATAACCACAAATCTAAAACTTGTTTCTCTTTAAAATGCTATCTGATATGCACCGAATTTATAATCTCATTAATTTGAGAGAAGAGACTTCAAAAAAGTACTTACTATTGGAATTTTCATAATCCTGCTCCTACAACCACTTCTCACCATTCCAGTACCAAAACTCCATTTTTATGATGTGTTTAAATATTATGCAGACTAAGACTCCACAATGACAGTTAATGAGTTTGTAGCAGAAACTCTCATTTTTTTTCATATAATTTTTTTCTCTCCAGTGCTTGACATCTATTTCGTATTACCAGCACAAATAAACGTTATCCATAGGCTCTTTCAATTACACATTATTTCCCCTTTTACAGTCTTTTTTTATAGCTATTGAAGTTTATTTCAAGAGACACATTCTCTGGGGTTTTTCTTCTGCTTTCTAGTGTAGAGGTTAAAATGAGTTATACTCTAATTTATGTTTATTAGTGGGTTATGGTTCTGACTGCATTCCCATGAGAAACATTACAGGCTTCCACAACTACCTTCTTGATGATCATAAAACAAATATTGAACAATGAAGGAGCTTAAAAAAAACCCAACTCTCTAAAATTGAGGAATGTCTGCCTAAATGCAATCTGTGCTCCATCACTAACTGTAGTCTTTTTAATACTGCATCTTTCAGATGTAAAAATGTTTAGATTGGAGCACTGGCACATCTGTGCCACTGTATACGACTGATTCCATGTCTTTTGGAACAGAAGCTCTGACAACAGTGAGAATAAATAAAAATCCAGGCAAGGAGTTGTCATAGCTATTGTTCCTACTGACATGAAAAACAAAAGTCCTACTGACTTAACCAGGCGTTGGATGAGTCTCCTGTTTTGGTGAAAAAATGTAGAACTGCCAGTTCTACATGCAGAACTGCTATGTTCTGCATCTCTGGCACACAGTCACAATTACCTAGGGATCAAGCATATTTAAGTAGATAAGCCACTCAGAAAAAGGAGTAAAGCTTCTTAATAGATGTAGGAAAATATTAGCATCAGCATTATACTAATTAGATTATCCAACATCCTGTTTTGAAAATAATAGAAATATTGTGTATGGATATACAGTTTATTTAATTGCAATATAGAGTGTATGTGATTTCATGAGAGAATTTGATCATGCAGCAAACCCAGAAATTCTGCAGGTACTGTCACACTGCAAAACTCATCCAGTTGGTGGCTAAGGACCACTTTATAATGGCCCCGAGGCTGGTCTCTGTGACATATGAGGTAAATGGGACAGGGTATGGCAGAAAGGTGCCCATCTGCTGAGTTTTTCGCTGAGCAGAGCAGTGTAACCGGGGACTGCTGGTGCCTCCATTCAACAGCCTCCTTTTCCACTTAACAAGTGAGTTTGTGACTTTTTTCTTGGCCTCAACAAGGTCTCATGCTTCTGTCATATGCCCTGGCTGCTAGGAGATATTGTTAACAACATGACTGAGTTTGGGAATCTTTTGCCTAATGGGTAAAGGGTTTGGGGTTTCAGCCTCTATGTGCATGACACAAAAGGAGCAAAGTTCTTAAAGATGGCAAGGGCTAGGACTGAGCACTTGCCGTGTCCCTGCATCTGGCCAGTCTAATTCCCAGCCAACAGGGAACCACTCAGGGAACATCTGAATGCTGCATGTGGTGTGGGACACCTAATTAACAGCTTTCTCCAGAAGGTGGGAGATTTCACTCACCTTACACAGGAATTGAATGAGGTCTTATGGCGCCTGAGTGAATGCTGTACTGCAGAGCCCCTGGAAACCAGGACTTACATTGCCTCCAGCCACAGAATAAAGGAATGGAGCTTAACACCCAGTCATCACTGGCTATGTTAGGCATCTCTTTGAAGGAACTTTGATGTATTCCACTTTGAAGTACATTTTCTGTGGGGATCCTGAACACCTAGTGGATTCTGCCCAGGCATAACACATTCTCCAGCGGAATTACTGCTACCTACATGTATTTAAATAATACTTAAATACTTATACCTTGTTATACTTAATTCCCTGTGCCTTTTCTTTCAGTGTACACAGAAATCAATAAAGAGATGCTAAAACCAGAGCAATGCAGGGATAAGTCATAATCGCAGGAAATACTGAGCAGACAAGAAGGGGTCCTGTTTGGGTGGTTCCGGTTATCCAGCCATGTTTATCATTCTTAGTCTGTACTGTTTATTTATGAGGTGAAAAAGTCCAAGTATCAGTATACCATTAAAGCATGTAGGAATTGTCACTTCCAATAGTTCTGCCAATATCTTGCTTCTGCAGCTGTAGTTGTGGAGCCTCCTTAGACTCAGTTACCTCTCTTCTTCTATCAGTTACACAGCAAGTGACTGCAGAATGAAAACACTGTCAACATAGTAGGCCAGTACTAGTCACTGAGGGTAATCTAGGGTTTTCAGGGCATTGATTCATGGCCTTTAAGCTATTTATTTGAGGAAAAAACATGCTACAAATGGTCACAAATTAAAATGAATGTAGAGCTTTATTTAGGTGCCAGTTCATGCTTATCTTGCACAACTGTAAGTGGCTACAGTAAATGCCAGCAAGGATGAATCTGATCCCAGGAAATTACTTCTCTCTAAATTGGAATCACTTTGAGGTCTGTATATTTTTGAACTGTCCATGACTAACATTAGAGACAGACTTTTAAATACAAGCCGTTTTAAACTACAGATCTTGCATGAATTTACAAACAGGAAAAAAGGTGCATGCCCTAATTATTTTTGTTTATATTTTGAAAATGCTTTTTAGGATAACTTTTTCATATTTACATAAAAGTGGAGTGGTGATAGTGCGATTAGATAGTTAAGTTACTTAGTCATTAAAATTATTCCAGCAGTAGGATGAATAATGCCAACTGGATTCCTGGGACAGCCTTGATTTGAAGAGTGTGTTACATAAAGACAGAGACCAGAAGGGCAATAATNAAGACACATTTGTGACCAGAGAGAATTGTCATATCAGAATGTGTTGAATATAAGTGCTTCTGAGCACTGGCAGAGTGGAATCAAATGGAATTACTATGGGAAAAGAGTAAGCAAAGAGAGGTTTGAAAATTTCTATGAGTGGAAAGCAAGCATAGAGAATTTAAGATGAGATTTTAAACTTCTTTAAGTAGAGGTGGGCAACGATGTTGTGCAGAAACTAAAGAAAGGTAATGTAAGAGGATGGTCTTGTGATAATCAGTATGAATGAGAGGAAAGAGAGACAGCTGTAGGAAGAGAGTACATCAGAAATACTGAGTGAGGGAGTGACTTAAATATGACCTGGAAGTGAATTTTGAAGTCACAGAAGCACAGAAATCTTTGCTCAAATCCATGTTGTCCCCATGGGGTTCACTGCTGGAACAGCCACAGGAGTACAATCAAACCTTCAGCAGACTTAGATTAGTACCCAGTTTGAGTAAGACAACATCATAAATATGATAGAGGGTGATTTTCAGAAGGGCAGACTCATGAAGTCAGTAGTGGAGACTGCTGTAAGACATAACTTTTAAGTACATCACACACTCTTAAACACATGACCCTAAGTACCTAAGGGAAATTATAATTAAAATGTGGTCTTTCAAATTTTTCACTCACACAGACTATTTTGATTTCACAGACTTGTACAGAGTATACATATGGGGTTCAGACTTATACAGGGTACACTTGTCTCTGGTTATACTAGGGAGTTGAAGTGAAATGAGATAGTCTTCAAATGATAAGGAAAATTAAAATTCTTCACTTTTATGGAAAAAAAATCCACAAGAAACAATAATTTGCTGGATTTAACAGGGGGCTTTCTCCTCCCAACTCACACAGTTGGTTCAAGGTGAACTGAACTCAAAATATTTTGGTGTGGAAGAACATGCCATAAAACCCATGAAGAACAGTGTAAATGCTTGTGACCTACCTCCTGATGTAGGTAATTTAGCTAAAGCAGTTTTCAGTAGGTAAGTCCCATTTCTTAAAATACTGACACCAAAAGGTTGTTCTGGTTTAACAGAATGATGGGATAGTATTAATTTACTATTTTACTTTTGGTAACAATTTAAAAGCAATTAAAAGTTACAGAAAAATGAAATGGCAGATGCCACTTCCCCTTAGATTTAGAGTCTGACTCTTCCAAGGGGTCTAGAAAACTATATTTTTGTATTTGTTTAGTGTTGGCTTAACCTAATACGCATGAGAATTTGATGAATATTTTTTATTTTAGTGTTTCCAAATCATCCTACATGTTCTCAGATGACTCAAATTTCAACAAATTTTTCCCTAGGTATCTCAAATGTAAGGAACCCTTAATGAATGGCCATCAATGAAGATGTTGGCCTAGTGGTTTTGTCTAGTGTCATCTCAGAAGCTCTAGAAGAGAGAATAGGATGAAATTTAGTCCTCTGCCCTGGAAATCTCATTTCCTCACTTAGAAACCACCTTTTCTGTTCCTGAAGATCTGTCTAACTCCTGTCTAACTTCTGCAGCTAATGAGGATGAGGTTTTGCAAGCCCGAACTGTTACCATATTACCCTGATTCATTTATGGGACATACTACTAGTGCAGTGGATGAAAATAAATACAATGTAAAAAGTTAGCTATCATATGATAACACTGGCATTTTCAGAATTTGTAATCAAAGATCACCTCTACTTCAACAACATTACATTGAATTCCTTAATAGAGATTAAAATGTCGTATTTTGTCCTGGTCTCTTTCTTAGAAATGGCAAAAAAATTTGGTTTGAAACTCTGTAAGACAAAACAAAGTTTTGTGTGAGCACTAGAAACACCAAAACTGTGTCACTACAGGTATGTTTCCTTTATTCCCTAAACCACATCACTCAGTCTCTTCACTCAGTTTTTCATTCAGCCACCAGTCTTCATGAATGCTGAAGAAATTTCATACTTTTGAGACCTATAATTCTCTGGAGCCATGGGAGGTTGGATGAAATTAGCCAAGGTACTCAAAAAACAGGACACAGGAGTTACATATGTAGAGTCTAACCAGATAATTTTTTTGTTTGTTTTTTGTTAAGAAAATAAGAGAATAAAATATACATATTGATGTAATCAGCAAAACACAGACAAGGACAGGACGTGGACTATTTCAGACTGAACTTTTAGTGTGGGTAAGATTTAAATGGTTCATTATAAGGTCAAATACTGGGAATTATGGGCCAGTGATGACTACCAGGCCCTTAGAAACACTAATTAAACCATAGTCCCCATATATCAATTCATGGACACATGCACAGGAAAAACCCCATACAACTAACATACTAAATGTTGATTGCAGCCAAAGTGCAATTTGCACTGATGTTTATGACAGTTTTCACTAAATGAAATCTGTTTAAATTACACAGTCTAGTGAGTCTTACTTGCAGTAAATCTTAGAGACTAAGATAGTCATTCTCCGTATTCAAATAACCATAAAATAGTGGTAACTGTGTTTGAAAAAGGGTAATAAAGCTGTTGAGATATTTCGTCTTGAACAGGGAATCCTGCTTTTAAGAAGAAGAGGTTTTATAACACAGCATGAATAAAAGTATTTATTTTTTTAAAAATATTGTAAGATTGATTTTAGTTCTTGTAAAAACTGATAAATATGAATGTGAAGATGAATAAAATATAAGGTCATCAACAACTCACCCTATTTGATGAACTTTGATCATGTAATAGCGTTTGCATTTGTTTCTCAGATATGAATGGAGATGGAATTCAAGATAAGATATTAATCATAATTAAACTGACTATGACAGGTCTATGCTGACAAATTCTTAACGACCACAAAGAATGCTTAGCCATAATGAACTGCTTCATTCATTAATTTCCTCATTAAGAAGGCCTCCAGTTAATAAGTTCAGTAAAAAGTTGATATAATATTGTATTTGTATTCTCTTTTTTATCAATTTCCACTTCACTGGTATATTATTTGGAAAATGAAATAAATCATTTAAAACATATAATTGCTTGTATATATTCATATAGTAATTCCCCAAGCGATGCTGTGTTTGTAAGTTGTCAGTGTGCATATTAATTTGTCATACCCACCAATCTCATGTTCATTTATTTACTAGTAGCCATTGAGAAGCAGATTAAAAAGGACATGCTGCCCCTTCTTTGAAAGTTTTATTAAGGCCAAGTAGGCCAAACAGTATATTCCAATTGAATCCTGCTGGTTGCCAGGACTTGAAAATTTCTAATTACAGTTCTAAGTGACTTAATATGTTTGTATGCATGATTATTTATGAATACATGTTAAGTGCCGCATAAAATAACACTTTCTCATTTCAATATTAAAGAGTATTAATTGTTTAGTATGTACAGGTTCATATGAACTTGTTGAATACCATTAATTTACTGAAATGTGTGTCATATTGATAAAAACTGATGATGGCCTTGTGCAAAATAAACAAAAAATGAACTAAAAATACGTCTCCCTTTTCTATGCTCTCGTCCTCTTTCTTCTTTCTCATCGCCAAACCAGACCCTCATAAATACATATATCACTACTACACAGAGAAGTTAGCAGCTAAACTTCTGTTTTCCAAAACAATGCCAGCACACACCCACACTGCACATAAGCAAGAAAACCAGCTTATTGTGTTGCCTTTCTCATAAACTACTCAGAATTGGAGAAACACAGAATCATTGAGGCAGGAAAGGTCTTATTGAAATCATCTTGTGCAACCCTCTGCTCAAGTAGGGTCACCTAGAGCAGGTTGCCCAGGACCATGTCCAATTGGATTTTGTATTTCCACAGAAGAAAACTCCAGAATCTCTCAGGGCAACATCTGTCAGTGTTTGGTCATCCCCCCAGCATAACATTGTATAAATTTTCAGATGAAATTTCATGTTTTTTAACTTGTGCCCATTGTCCCTTGTCCTGTCAGTGGGCACTGGTAAGAAGACTCCAGCTCCCGCTTCGTCATTTCCCCTCATCTGGTGTTTACAAACATAGATAAGATCTCCCTGAGCCTTCTTTCCCAGCTGGACAGTCCCAGCTCCCTCAAGCCTCTCCTCACATGAAAAACGCCCCAGTCCCTTTGTCACCTTTGTGGCCGTGCACTGGATTCACTCTATTACGTCTGTACCTTTCATTTACTGGGGAACCCCACAGTGCACCCACACCACTCCTGACATACTTATCTCATGAGGAAGAATCACCTTACTCAGTCTGCTGGTAACACCATGCCTGTTGCAACTCTGGAGGCTGTTGGCTCATGTTCAAACTGGTGTCCACCAGGACCCTCAGGTCGTTTTCTGCGGAGATGTTTTCCAGGTGAATGGTCCTGATGAGGTTCCTCCCAAAGGGAAAATCTTTGCATTACATCTTTTGAGCTTTAAAATTAAAAAAATATATACATCTTGGACCTGTTCAAGACCTTCAAGACCAGCTCTCTTGCTGATAAATCGTTAACTAGCAAAAGGCCTAATGGCATTTTTTTTTTTTTTTCCAAGAGTGCCAGAGCTGGGAAGGCAGGTTTTCTGGGAAGAGACAGGTGGGTACATGTAGGAGCTGTCTGAGAGTGGAAAATGCTATAAGGCAGTGGACATGGAGTTAAAATTAAAATACAGGGAACTGACGTTCAAATCTGAAATGTTCTTCTGGGTATTACTTATACTATGAAAAGTGAAGTAAAGGAGTTTCTGTCTCATCACAGCCTCTGATGAATGAACTTTAATGCAGCTGGTGACACTACTACTTTACAGCATTCAAGCAGAACACCTCCTGTTAATTCTGTATGAAAGTCTATATGCTCTCTATTAAGCAACTCTTTACAACTTTAAGTATTTCTATATCAGATTAGTAGGTGTAGACATGAAACAAATTACAGCAACAATGTTTATAAAGTAAGGGTTTTTTTCTACTAAAAGAGCCCCAAAAACCAACCTTTGCAGAAGTTACTGGGTTTGTTGCCTTGAAAATAAATGTCCAGTCCTAACTGCTTGTCCAAGAACAGATCTGACTGAGATTCCTAGTCAAAATCTGTTTTAATTACTTTTACGTACCTGAAAGAAGAATTTAGTAGACCGATTCTACATGTTCAATAGACAACTAATCACAGCTGCTCCAGATGAATAAGAACACGGTTCTGCAGTTACAAATAAACCAACACAGATTATAAATGTTTCAGGTATTTTCTCTAAATTGGAGGTCACTGCAAAAAGATGTTAAGATCATAAATCTACCAAATAAACATATTCTCCTGGCACTCAGCAGTGGCCCGCTTGGGATCATTTATCTCCAGTTCATTATCTTGTCTGCATTATTCAGCAGCCTGGTTCATGCTCAATAGGCTTCAAGCAACTTTTAACGGCTGAAGTCTTCCTCAGTTTTGACTTACTCTCTTACTTGGTAATGAAAAGTTGAAAGTTGCTTATATTGCTCTGGTGAATTAAACCATTAGTGCCATAGCTCAGTATTCCTTATTGATATGGTACTGTGAATGTTCAGCTTGGAATTAGTTAATAATCATGGCAAGTTTCCATTTAAGCATCATTATATTCACTTACATATGTGAATAACAACTGTTAATTCAAAAGGCATGTGATGCACCCTTGATATATATATATATATATGCATATGTGAAATTATTATCTTACAACTAAAAAAAAGTTTTAAAAATATTTATATTTTCTACAAAAATGAACAAAATATCAACATGTTGAAATAAAACTCCAAACTAGTAAAGTTTTATTTTCAGTTATTTATAATTTATTGATATGTAAGAGTACTTAAAAAGACACAGAAATATGTATCAGATCATGTATTCCTGAAACACAGCCACGACACATTTCAGTCTAAACATGTCAAAAGTATCTATAATACTGCTTATACGGTTTGTGTGGCAACGTTTTGGTAGCAGGGGGGCTAACAAAGGGGATTCTGTGAGAAGATGCCAGAAGCTTCCCCCATGTCTGATAGAGGCAGTTCCAGCCAGCTCCAAGACGGACCCACCACTGGCCAAAGCTGAGTCCATCAGCAACAGCAATAGCACCTCTGGGATAAGGTTTTTAAAATAGGGGGAAAATTGCTGCGCAACATCAGCTGAAAGAGAGGAGTGAGAATATGTGAGAGAAACAACTCTGTGGACACCAAGGTCAGTGAAGAAGGAGGGGGAGGATGTGCTCCAGAGATTGGAGCAGAGATTGTCCTGCAGCCTGTGGTGAGGATCATGATGAAGCAGGCTGTGCCCCTGCAGCCCATGGAAGTCAACAATGGACCAGATACCCACCTGCAGCCTGTGGAGAAACCCATGTTGGAGCATGTTGATGCCCAAAGGAGACTGTGGAAGCCCACATTGGAGAAGGTTCCTGGCAGGACTTGCAGGCCCTTGGAGGAGGCCACTCTGGAGCAGGTTTGCAAGCAGGACTTGTGACCCCATGGAGGACCCACCCTGGAGCAGTCTGGTCCTGAAACCCACAGAAATGACCCACACTGAAGCAGTTCGTGAAGAACTGCACCCCACGGGAAGGACTGGTGTGGCTGAGACAGTTAATTTTCCCCGTAGCAACCATCATAGTGCTGTGCTTTGTATTGGTAGCTAGAAAGATGTTGATGAGACACAAGTGTTTTGACTACCACTGAACATTCTCACACAGCATCAAAGCTGTTTCTTCAGCATTCCTCTGTCACGAGTAGGCTGGAGATGGGCAGACCTTAAGAGGAGACATAGCCAGAACAGCTTACCCAAACTGACCAAAGAGATATTGCACACCATACCATGAAATTTGCTCAGCAATAAAAGCTAAAAGAAAGGAGGAGGGGGAAATCATGATTAT
>VXBJ01003804.1:0-48868 GCA_013400055.1 Nycticryphes semicollaris
TGTATATATATATATTTACATATATTTTTTGTTAGAAATTATCCCATGTGGTTTGTGTTTTAATCCCTTGTGTGTAGAGAATTTTCATATATATTGTCTGCAGACCTGAATAAGAATGGGAGCATAGACACCACTTAGCCTCCACTCTTTATGCATCAGAAAAGTCTGCTAATGTTACTTTTTGTTTATTTCAGGTTTCTTTTCTCCATGGAAAACTCCAAAGCCTGTAAGTTCCCTTTCAAAATTATACACAGTGGGTTCTTAAGATGGCTATCATTCAAAGCGAATTTCCGTAGACTGTCATACAACACTTCCATTCCCAGATCATGAGACACCTCTCAGCAGTGCCCCAGCTGTAGGTGAGACAGCAGCAGGGGTGGCCTCACTCATAAGCTCTGCAGGTCTGTTGACTTGGAGTCTGCCATCAGCAGTCTGGAGAAAGGAACATCTTGATGTTAAGATGAGTGTCAAGAACCAGAAATGCAGTGGCTCAAAAATGAGGAATCTGGAGGAGAAGGCAGCAGAAAGCCCCAGCAGTGAGGACAGTCTAGTTGGCCTTCTAGTTGGTGATCTCTTTGAAATGCACTTTTTCTGTTTTACCAGTGGCTTGAGCTTAACATCCTCAAAGGGATTCTTATTTTTATTTGCATTAATGGATCTAGATCTGCAAATAGTCACACTTCACATGAGAGCCTGGACTAGATAACTTACTGAGATGCCTTCTAACCAACATTTCTATGTTTCTATGATTTTGACATTAAATCCCAAGGTATGAAGACCTTTCCTACTGTAAGACTGTAAGCAACTGTATTTATTTTGTTGACACCAAATTATATAATTTCTTGAAATTGTGACAACATTCACAATGTAAAAAGTAATTGTAGGCTGCTATTTTTGGTTGTCTGGGTTTTCTGTGGTTAGTTGGAGTTTATAAATTTGGCTTTTTTATGTAGATTTTAAAGACCTTAAAATAGTGCTGATCGCTCATCAGAGGTATGTAGAAGAAAAAAGAGGCCTGGTGGCTTGACTGCCTGGAGGCTTCTAAGAACACTATAAATAACAACAGCAATATTGTTTAAATGATTACAGCTTTGATATTTTTGTTGAAGGTGGGGAGTTATCTTGAATCTGGACAACTTCATGCCTTCTCATATTGGATCATGGCATGTTTCATGCATACTAAAATAATTTTTATAGCCTGTCAAATACAAATAGCAAGTAATTAATCAATTGATGCAACTCCATCAGACTGCTTCATCTTGTAGTGTTTTTTGTGTAAAAGGGAAGAGGACAAATGCAATACATTGAAATAAGCATTGCATAAGCTTTTTATTCATCTAAATAGCAGGATATTTGTGAAAATAAATCTGTCTATCAAGGCTAGCTTGTTCTCACTGGTTTAAGGTTCCTGTCTGACTGGGACATTCAATATTTAATCACAAGTAAAAAGAGATGAAATAGGGAAACTGGAATTTACTTGCTGAAGATCCAAATTCAAAGACCTCCCACTGTCATTGCTCACCCTCTTTACGTGCATACAAAATATACAAATATCAACTAATCGTTAATGATTGTTTGCACTTTGTTATATAAACAGCATAGTAATTCATACTTGTCAGTACTCTAGAGAAGCAACCTGAGTGATGCAGGGCTTATAAAAATACACCACCATTGTGTGTGTGCCGATACCGTAGCTGCGAGCAGGCTAACCATACACAGCAAGCCTATTTTGGGATAGTCTCAGAAGGAGAGTTTACAAGTGATTAACCACGTTAAGATTGTGTGCATTCCTTGGTCTGTCACCACTTTAACTGAAGAAATAATCAGACATAAATTTCTAGTGCCCATCGCATGAAAATAAAAATTGAAACCAAGTGCCCCTGAAGCACTGAGTGTCTGAGGAAGTCCTGAGCAGTAAGACCAGCACTGGGAGCTTTAGAAAGTCTTCCCAACACCACAACACAGACTGTAGGTGTGTAACCCAAAAGAAAAACTGAAGAAGGCCCCAAACCAGGCTTCTTTTCTTCTTGGGTGGTTACTGCTGCCCCTCTGGCTGCACAGGAGAGAAGCACCCACGATTCTTTAAAGCAAAAAGGGGACCACAGGCCATTGGCTGAAAGAGGACAAAAGACAAGCTCCTCTCGCTGGGGCAGAAGCTCAGGGATGGCATGCACTGCATCTCAGTGTGCCCAGCATCCCAGAGTAACCTGGGCTGACAGTAATTTCCTGTGATTTCCATGTATATAGAGCATATACCATATATATTATACGTAATACAATGTGGTTAGTGCAAAATGAACCTGAGCAAAGTCACCAAACCACTACCCAGCTTAGATGTGATGCACTGCACCCAGTACCATGCTTACTCATTTATCTGCACCTTTATATGTGAGCTAGCATTATGATAACTCATGTTGCAAAACACTATGTAACTATTTAACTAATGGATATGGGCTTGGGAAATATAATTCCCCTTGTGTGTATCTGTTCATGTAACTATTTATGTTAGCAGTAATACCCACAAGTAAGATTGCTTTTATCTTCACACTTAAAGTTTTAGAGCTAACCAGCAAGTAAGAATTAGACGTATGGGACTTAGTAGGGTTTCACCAGTTGATGCCCAGTTTCTTGTCCTTTCTCCTGGGAGAAGTTTGCTCATCAAAGATAATTATATTTTCCTTTCTTTTTTTAAAGCCTTCTTTAAATATTTTAGTTTCACTGTTTCACATTTTCAAAGAGGTAAGTGTTCTATTTCACTGGTACCTTCCAGGAAATTAGAAAACATTCACTTCTAGATAGACAGGGCCCCACATGTCTTTCTGCTACATAGTAATAAGATGGATAGTTCAGTTTCACTGTCTTACATTCACTTTTAGATTCCTCACTGAAGGCATAACCTAAATATAATTCTCTATTATTTTCCCTGATCATAAGGCACTTGTATTAAGGCCAGTTCTACTTTTCTATTTAGACATAGGTTTCATAAAGAAGTTTGTTTCTGGACACCTTTGAATTTATACTTCCATCATACAATTCTATGCTCTATATATGTTTATATATACCTGAGGTAATTCCTTTAGAGCCAGAAGCGCAATCAGAAGTATTATTCTGATGTTCATGTGACTTACCAATTGGCTAATTTACCCATGAGAAGGGATAAATTTATCTTAGTATAAAGGGTACCTGAAGGTACCTAAGCTAAGGTACCTGTACCTAAGCTGTTTTGATGATAACTCAGGTATCTCCATGTGTCACTGTATTGTGCAGGGTCTACATACCTGTAGTACACTCTTATATCACATCTTAGTTACTAACTTTTGTATCTATCTGGCCAAAAATAAATGTGTTTCATGAACATTGACAAATATTGAATACAGTATTCCATATCTTCATCATTAGCATTTCTTAGCACTAAAACTTCATTTTTTCAATTTAAATATCATACTCCACACACACCAATACATGAGATTCATCCTGTGATTGACTGAGATACCTAGATCTTCCTTTTCTTTATTGTTTCCAATGAACTAGCCCTACTTATTGCTGAAACTCTGGCAGAAGCATAGTCTGAATTATAACACTACTCTGAATAAATAATGAGGTCCTCAACAACTTAAAATGGCCAATATCCCGATTCTGCTTATTTTGAAGAGTGAAGCCTCAGATCACCTAGGGTGCACAGAGTGATAGTTACTCAGCACGTTCTCCAGGAGGACTCTAAAACATCTGTAGTCCACACGTACTGGATGTGGGAAAAGCCTGATGCTGTTAATCATCAGAATAGAGAGCAAAGCCTACCTGCTGAGCCAAACACCCTCTGAAACCAAGGAACTAAAGGCAAATGATAATCACCGAATCTGTAGAGCAAGCTTGCTGTAAACCTGCAATCATCTTTGATAAGGCACTGCTGATACAACACGGGAAGTCAGTGGTACTTAATTACAGTTCAGTTTGTTTCCAAGAGCCATTTTTTGTGCAATTAACTGATTCTTGGCTGATGTGCAAGAACACACTGTTCTATGGGCTTTCTCGCCCTTTGCCTCAGGAGGGGTCACAGGTAAAGCCAAATATTCATTTTCTGGGATAAACATTTGTCTTTTGTTTAACTTAGCCTCTTCAAATATACTTGCTAATGGAATTTAACTAGCAGTCAACTCCTTCAAAAAGAAAATGCAAATCCCCAAGTCTTCTTTTGCACAGTCTTTCGTATTATCTACCTTCTGGCTTTATGTACTTGTGCAACCACTAAGGGCAGTCTTGAAGAACAAATGGATTGAGGTGGCTTCCATGCTTAGACGATACACTGCTCTGTACTTCTCTCCTGTAAATCATCTGGAAGACTTGAAAAATTTATCCTGTGCTTGGGAGTTTGGTTGGATGACGCCAGTGTACTTTTTGATGTAAGAAACAGTAAGAAATTAAAAAGACTGCATCAGACTAATGCACACTTTTCTCTCACTGTGGCCTGTATTTTATCATTGAACATTAAACTGTCACTAGATGCTCAAGTACCTGCTGTAATAATTTTCCCTTTGAGGTTTTTTTTTCTTTAATTGAAGCTTTAAATTCTGCTCACAGTTACAGTAATCTATTTCTCCCTGGGCAGCTAGCTATTCTCATGCATTCTCACAAGTTATAGCATTAAGATTATTCAGTTGCTACCCAGTCTTGCCACTTCTTTGTTAAGCACTATTTTCAGTTGTATCTTCACAGACCCACAGATTCTGTCTTTAGCAGAGTAACTTCCAGTAAATCCTCTGAAAGACACTCAACATGCTGGGCCCTAATCCACACAGGATTATGCAACCTGAGAAAGATCAGGTCTTCCTATGAGCAGCAAATTAACAACTAAATTTAACCAAGTAGTTTTATAAAAAACACAACATACACCTTTCATCTCAAAAGGCAGCAAAGAGATTTGCTAATTTTACAAAATGCACCTTTAACTGAAATCATTGGTTTTGGTCTCATTGTGGAAGTCAGCTTTTGCAAAACTTCATCTTTATTCTCTGTATGTTTTTATTCCAGATGATGGAACGATGGGAGAATCAAGGTAGCCCTCAAACAAGTCTGTCTGCTCCAGCTATGCCACAGAATATTCCCTATCCACCCACTCTTCACAGGAGTTCATTTCCCGATTCAACAGAGGCCTTTGATCCACGAAAACCTGACCCGTATGAGCTGTATGAGAAATCAAGAGCTATTTATGAAAGTAGGCGTAAGTGAAAGTCCTGTTCACCCTGCTGACCATTTAATATTTTAAGGTTTTGCCTATCAATGTGTCACTGATGACATAACTTCCCATAATTATCTTTGGTGATTTAAATAAAGCAAGTATAATCCCAGTTAACAAAGGCCATTATAAATTATGGAAAAATTCTACACTTATATATTTTCCTAGATCTTGCCTGGGTTCTGGAGTTTGACTCTCATAGCTTTTTTTCTTATATTTTTGCTCTCTTCATTTTGACTGCTAAATCCTTAGGGAACATCAAAACATAAGCAACCACATTTTGCTGTGCTATTTTTCTTCCTATTTAACCAACAGAAGGATGTGGATTTATCAATGCAAAATCTTTTGACTTACTTTTGTTCTAAAATGAGGTTTATTAAAGAAATTTCAAATTTATTGATTTTTATAAAAAGGACTTTTTCAAGTTTTCACACTGTCCTTGGTAGTTAGAAAGAAACCCATAATACTAGTAAGTACTATTTGAATATCTATACAAAACAGTACTGAGACATCAAGATTCCTATTTTGATTTTATTTCCCGTGCATTTGAGGAGTATACTACATACTTTTTCACAACAAGGGTAAAAGGCATTAAATTTATTTACACCTTATCCTAAAGAACATTTTAGGTAAAAATGTTATTCAAAATTGTCAGACCTTTTGCACTTATTAATATCAAAGCTTCAAAATAGTTTATTACTGAAAGCTGTTTCATAGCAGTTATTACTTGCACATGACACCTTTTAATTCATTTTATAAACTACTTTAGCCTATAGATCAGATTACTTTTTAAATTACACATAAAATATTGCACTGCAGCTGATCCAGATTAGCTGATTAACAATAACTGGGCCCAGAGACATAGAGATAAACCTAAACTACCATGATCCATCATCTGGAATGTACACATTTCTCCAGCATACAAAGGGATAGTCTGAAGTAAATATGCTATTGTCCCAAGCACTGGGTTGGTGCCACTTTTACTTACCTTGGTACTTACACTTTAGTTACAGCATCAGCATCTCCTGTTTGGGGCTGATATTTCTAGTCCCCAGCAGGATAAACATGCTGGAAGAACACCAGGGTCCATTTTACATCAGCTCTAAGTTAACTCTAACCTAGTCTCTAAATTGCATCTCAGATTCCCCAATTGTTTGCCACTACGGCCAGTGCCACCATCTTCTGCCACACTGGTCCATTTAGTGCAACATCATTCAGTTGAGTTTATCACCATAAAACTCCCTTTCTGTAATCCAGACCTTTTTTGAGGGGATTGGGTTTGTTTGTTTGGTTTTTTTAATAGATGCCTGAAATAAAGATCCTAAGTTTAAATCTAAGTTCTAAAATAAATTGCTCATTCTTTTCTGCAATACTTGGTATCTTATCACCCCTAAATATCACTTTGAGAACTTATGTTAGACCCTCTATAAAAAGCATTCAATGTTCAACTATAAACTGTTAGGAACTGAGCTTGCCAGTGAATTCACAAACACCACGTAGCCCATGCTGGCTACTATTTTAATATCATATATATTATTTATTAATGTAGCATCTTCCTCTGCTGCAGATGTAATTCTTGATTGGACAGGGTACTCAAGATAATGCACAAACAGAAGTTATAGTTTTGAAACTTTAAAACTCTTTGAAGTATGGATCAGGATACAGGGTGGATACAATCCAGCCAAAAAGGTTTGAAAAAATTGGACTAGATTTGAGCAAAGGTTGGAAATAATTTTCAGACATCTCTTGTCTTTTTCTTTCTCTTCATCTTTCTTTTTTCTTCTCCTGCTCTTTATCTTCTCTGTGTGCAGTAAGGGCTAGAGTAACAAAAAAAAAATATTTACCAAAGCTGAAATGCTATTCCCCAAAGTGCTGAGATTTAGGACTATAAAGAGAAATTAAAGGGAAAAGAAACTATTTCATAGTTAACAAGGGGCTTGTCTAGTTCAGTACCTCTACTGAAAACAGTCTTGACTTCATATAATGATTTAAGGAAAGGAAAACCCTTTGCAAATAATTATTTCCCATATGGCTTGTTTCATAGAATCATAGAATCATTCAGGTTGGAAGAGACCCTTGGGATCATTAAGTCCAACCATCAGCCCTACTCTACAAATTCCTCCCCAACACCATATCTCCCAACACCACATCTAAATGACTCTTAAACACACTCAGGGATGGGTACTCAACCACCTCCCTGGGCAGCCTATTCCAATGTCTGTTTCTATTGTTTTTAGCAAGAATCTGCACTTTCCATTCAGCAGAGTCAGAACCATCTTTTGTGGTTAAAAGACATCAAGCCAAGAGTGGAAAAGTGCAGATAACAGACTTCCTGCATTAAAACAAATTAACTTTGTAAGTCAATTAAGAAAAAGTTATACATGTCATATGTATATATGCGATACATATTTATATGGGATCATCCTTCATCTTGATTTCCCAATATGAATTATAGAATTTCCCTAAATATTAATGAAAGCAAATAGGCTCAATCCATGTATGGCCTTCATAAAACTGTGGGAACATAGCTCTGATGTCAAAGACTGAATTACATCCCGAAAGATGATGTATTACACCAAAAGATGTATTACAACATTCAATAAAAAAATTAAGTCATTCATTATTATTCATGGATGACTTCTACAAGTTTTCTGCATACTTCCATGACCAACAGAACTCCATTATTCTACTGATATACCTACTGTGTTCAGGAGCATATGCTGCACCAGGGAGAAGCTGGTACCTCGTAGGTTAGAGTTATGGTGAAGCCCGTGTTTAAATGGTTTAATAGTGTTTGAGTTCTGTACAAAAGGTAACTGGAAATTGTACACAAGCCTTTTTAGCCAACACCTAAACAATATAAGAATTAAAATTCATTAAGCTGTTATGCCCAAAACAATAAAGTGTGGGATGAAAAGCAAGAGTTCAGTAACTTCTCCTCCCAGATTTCCACCAGTGTCCCAATTTTCCAGATAATGCTGAAAGATTTAATCTGTCCTCTTCTGACACTGGTATCCTTTCTCCAAGCCTTGGTTCCACAGTTCCAAATCAGATCTCTTCTGCATTCTTTCATATCCCTTGGTCATAAATAACTGCCTCCAAACATCTCTGTTCTCCCTGACTATTTTTTTTTCTTGAATGCCATAAGAACACATTTTAGCAAATTCACTTTGTCAAGCCTTTGATTGCTTTTATTCCCTGCATAGTGCTAGCATTTCCTGAAATGAGAGAAACAACAGGCAGGAAATCCATTACTGAGTCAAGAAATTGTCATCTAAATTGAATACACGGGAGGGAGAGTTTCAAGATAATACACACTTAGTTTCCTACCATATGGCTGTGTCAGGTTGGTTATCTTGGGTAAAGACATACACTTAAAGTGCACAGGAAAAGTTCAGCTACTTTGGTTTTTTTTAAGCACTTATCTCAAAGCAAGTTTGCCTTATCTCCTGGCAAGACCAGAAGAGAAAGAGGTTCATCTTCTAAGAATAGCGCAAAGAAGCGAACAATCATGACCTGAAAAACTCAGAAAGAAGGAGATAGTGTTAGGTTTTTGTTTCTCTCACAGTCAGACTCTATTACTAAACAGTTCATTTTCATACTGCTATAGCTCTGAGGTTCTACAGATCCTTTTATCAGAGGATCTCACTAGAGTCAACATTCACCAGGACCTCATCAAAGCCTCCTGCTTGTCTATCAGGGAGTTGAGCAAGTTATGCATCACAGAGCAATTCTTTGAGGAGCACAAGTGACATGACTCAAAGCAAAATGAGAGTTAGACCCAAGGAGCCCAATTCACAAATGTTTGCTCTAGCTGCTAGGTGTTTTCTTCCCTACCTAATGATAGCGAGAAAGGGGCGTCAGACAGGAAGTCTCCATGAACAAGGATGATTGTCATTCTACAGGAATGTTTTTCTACCTTAGGCACATGAAGGACCTGCATGACCTTGTGCAATAGGGAGTTTTCAATTTTTAATTATCACATACACTTTACAAAGAACTACTGCTTCCCCACTGGAAATGGTTTTGTAGAGGCAGTTCTAACAATATGGCTTTGAGATAAATCAAATGATGCATGAGTACAAAAGTGGAGTGCAACTCCATTTTGTAAGTCATAGCTCCTTGGAAGATTGTTTGTCACATGTTAGCTGTTACCTGTCAGCTCTTACGTGCTAACTGTCTCTTGCCTCTGCTGCCACCCATCAACTGTGCTCAAAAGCTCTAGCCAAAAAGCAGCATAAAGTGTTTCCAAAATATCACCTAAAACAGCTGCCTAAAAGTAAAAGAAGGGAAATTTTTTTCTTCATTCTTTCTTTTTCTTCCCTGTCTGCACTACATCTCATCCTCTCTCTGCTGTTCTTTTGGAGTGGTATTAGGCTTTTTTTCTCACTGATTTCTTCTCCCTGGTAAAGAGAAACTACCCAGCTCTCTGCTGTAAACTTTATTTTGCAAAACTCAGAAATGGAGGATAAAACCTGCTCAAATAACTAGATTTTTTTTCCCTTTTTTCATTCAACTACAAATTTTAGATGTCTTAAAGGCAAAAAACCCCTCTTTTCTCCTTATGAAAATTCTTAGCTTGTAAGGGACAGAGTGACTCTGCTGATAACCATGGAAGTTTGGTACAGGAACTAGAATATGGAACATCACATCAGGAATCTTCTACTAATGAAAAAAGCTGTAAGACTTGATATGCACCAGTTCTTACAGCTGCAACTGGAGCTCTGCAGTTGTCATTGGCAGAACTCATTCACCTGAATTTAATATATTTGCCTTCATAAATTTTCTTTATTGTCTCATATTTTACATTGAACACTGTTTGTTGTAAATACACAGTTTATAACAAGCTTTGGTTGAAGGTCTGTACAGGCCTTCTCCTAGTCAAACAGGAGACTCTAAGCTGTTGGGAATCATAATGCTATACTTCTCTAGTTATGAAATGTACAATAGAAAATTGGGCTTATCTTTCTCTAACAAAAGCAGTAATATTTTTTTTTTTTCAGTGCTTAGGTTACATTTGTCCTTCAGTGAGTATAGTAGTCCAAGACTGATGATATGACACAGAAATCCTAGTAGGAGGAATGAGATAAGGCAGTGATAAGCTCTCATTAAAAGTGAAATCTGAACAATTACAGTTCCACCTTTTACTGGAAGGACAAAGGTTCCTTGCTTCAAAATTTCCTGTGTTGTTTTCTCTTTCTTTTCAAATCCATCATGTGTCTTATGCGCAGTATTTTTTTTTTTTGTGCCAGAGAGTTACACAAATTGGAAAAGAACTAAAAAGCAAAGTTCACCAACAGCTGTGGAACATGTAAATAGAAAATATATTAGCATAATGCATTATTAGCCTTCATAAAACAAGGGGTTTTTCTTATGCAGATTTATTAATACCTTTCTCTAAAGGCCAAAGACAAGCATTTCAATACATATTCACAGACTACCTTTCCTCTGGAATATCACTGCAGGTATTCAGCATGGATATGCATTAAAATATCAGCAATAGGAAAGATTTGTCAGACAGCACTATACGGACTCCTAATCCATAAGTTTAAAAATACCAGTTTTGCAGCAAAGTACTAAAGCCATCAGGGTTTCCTAAATTTGATACTCATAGAACACATACACACAAAAAATAGATATTAGATGCATAGAACTGAATGCATTATCACGTGAGGGGCATCATGGCATAGTCTACAGCTAAGCAGAATTTTCTTGTCAGTGCCTGTTGGATGAAGACCCACACAGCTACAGTCTTAACAACTGAAGGAATTTTTTCCCATAATTGCTACTGCAATTTTTTCAGACAGTATTTTCCTGACAAAAAATTTTGTCAAAATTGTCAAAATGATTTTTCCCCTTTTTGCTCATTTCTAGTGTGAAAAAAAGTCACATGTTGGTTATGGTGCTTTAAAAAGATATTTGTATATGTATAGCATATATATAGTATTCTGAAGTACTCAAAAATATGAAGGTGGGGTTCTTTTTTTTGTATGGGTAAAGGGCTTGGCTCTGTAAATTCAGAAAATTAGGTTCTAGTTTCAAATTTTCTATGAGCTCAGTTTGCCATATCTTTCAATATTTCTGTTTTCCAGTTATTACCCTTTATATCAATAAGACATGCCTGCCTTCACTTAGTAAATAAAAGACTATTGGGAAATTATTACATATTATCATCAAACTACTACTTTTCCTAAAGTATGAGTAACTGAGTTACAGGAAGGTAATTTCTCAAAGTAATTTACAGGTTGTTGTTTCCTTGCGTCTATTGCTACCCGAAGCAACAGCATAAAGAAGGTCTAAGAACTTATATTACTAAATGAATGTAACCCTTCTTTTATTAAGAGATGATACTTAACTAAAGGAGAGGAAATTTCACAGACCAACGTCAAATAATTTTGTACTGTTCATCACAGCAGAAAGAGTTACTTCCCATGACAAAATGGATTTGTTGGTTATAAGAACTGACAGTGAAACCAAAAGCATTTTCAAATGGAATTATGAGAATATCATCATCACAGTGCTGTGGATGTAAAGTGATTTTGATTGCTGGATTGCAAACTAGGTCCCAAATGACCTAGTATGAAGTGTCAGTTTTACAACTGATGGTGGTATTAAAGATGCAGTATTTCTTTCTCTTGAAAAATTCACACTTTACTAAAAGGTATACAAGTAGATTTTCATCTGCAAAGTGTTAGAGTATACTTAAGTCAAAGTAATAATTTAAGAAAACTCTCCTGTAAGCATTGGGAATTGGTCACAACTGCATAAGACCAATGGGAACTGCATTGCCTATGTGCTGTTGCAAGCTGCTGCCCGGCTTTGAAAAGGACATTGCAACACAAACATATATATTCTGTTCATTTGTAAAACCTCCTGATCCAGAAAATAACACAGTATGGACAATAAATATTATCATCCTTGTCTTTCACCAGCATAATTCTTCCTCCAGAGAACACCAGTGACTCCAGTAGTGCAATAAGAATACCCGTGTGTCATGTTGCAGGTGAACTCTGCTCCTTGGTCTGCATCTTGACAGCAGAGAAGTCTGGTGTTTTCACCACTGGTTTCAGTTAGGTCAGGATTCTGTCCTAGGTCTTGTTTATTTATCTGTTTTCATAAATATTTTGCAGTTTTCAGTTTCAAAACACGAGTGCAATTTATTTTAGATTACACAGGAAGCCAGGTGTGCAAGCTTTTTACTATTCTATCTTTTAATAGCAAAACTAACCTTGGCTCTGCGTTCATCTGATATGGAAGGAATCTTGATGCATAGCAAGACTCATTCTCCAGAGCACATAGAGTAGTCCCCATGGTGGAGATCAGTTTCAGTTGCAGTTGTATACAAGTAGCGGTTCAGAAGAAGGTTTCTTAGTTTTACTTTCCAGATTCTTGTTTCTAGGACAGGTTAGCTGAACTAGAAAAATTATTTCATTCTTATATCACATAAAAGTTTAGAACTGCTCATGGCAATGCAGAAGTTCAACCAAAAAGGCTTCATATGGAGAATATAGAAATCTTATGTCAAGGTTTTAAAACTTTCCAGACTGTGAATGCCTGTTCATGGTGGAAGTGTTGGGTAGTCTGGTCTCTTTGTCCTGGCCTCTCCAAACATGCCTTCTGCTGCCTAATTTCCTAAGAGGTGGAGGCAGGAGGTTTAACATATTAAAAGTTTAGGAAATGTCAAAACAAATTTAATAATAAATAAAAGGAAAGTTTCATATTGCCTCATATAAAGGTTAGTTTCCTATAAAAACTCATTGACGGGGGTTTATGACACAAAGCTTGCTAGAGTCTCTCAGTGTTTTGGTAAAATTACCAGTTCATTGAATTTGTTCTTGGCAGATACAAAGCACCAATGCACGAATGATGTGCATGCTGCTTGACTGAGGACCACAAACCATAGCTTACAAAAAAGATCCTGCTAACTTACTTAGATTATACGGCTATCCCAACATAGCAAGTTGTTCTCTAATTTGTCACAGTTTGAGCATGGTTGTACTTCTTTCACTTTGCTGCTTGAGGCCAATTCTGGGGGATATTAGGGTGACTACAAGCAGAAATGGAAACACAGAATGAATCAATCTCACAGTGACTAGGTTAATTCTATCTGGATGACCAAGAGAAAAGGCTTACATCGTTTCAAACCTAAAAACTTATTGAGACTATCAAGATGAAATGGCTTTTTGTACATTAAAATCATTCTGTCTCTTTTAAGAATTCCATTAAAATCTTGAAAGGATGTGAGTATAAAAATCATTTCTCCAAGTTTGCAGTGGAGCAGCATCAGTTTCAAAGGTTTTGGTTTTTAAGAGTTGTGCTACCGGAATAATTTACATTTAGATAACACCTCTCATCTTGAAGGATCCCAAATCACTTTACAAAATCTGAAGTGCATGAAGGAATCACCTCCTTTAACCACCAAAATAAAGGCCTGCAGCCACCTATAAACTAAAACACCATAGCCCACATGGCACAACTCCTAACACAGCAGATGAACACAAATACAGCAGGAACACCAAATCCAAAGGGATCTTCCCATCCCATGGAATCTCTAGACTGTGTTTCAGATGAGCAGGGTAACAGGTAAGGTAGATAAGCAATTCATCTTAATTTGAGCAGGTCATGGCTGTTAAGTAAATACTTTTACAAAAAAAAAAAAGTCATAAGACATTCAGTGGTCTCTGTATTCATTTTTAAGATGTCTGCTGTAGAACAGTATCAACTCAAATGAACTATGGATTTCTCTGCTGCTACCATTTGTAGTCCATGCTCCCTTTAGGAAGCAGTACACCAGAATTCAAGTACTGATAGTCCAAACTCTTCCAAAGTCATGAGGAGCTGCCCACAGAGGAAATACAGTCTTTTTATTTCTCTTATCATATCCACATATTTCCAGAAGGCTCATCCACAAATGCTGGTCTCCAATATTTAACCCGTTTCTGTCTTCCTTCTATCTCAGGAATATGATAGATACTCATATGTTGCATCACTGTTCTACAGATGCTAATATGACAGATCTTGTCCCATTTATACTATGAAACATGTGTGGTATGATATTCTGGTTAGAGTCACATCAATGCATTACTGCTTCATTTACCTTTTTGCTGTTGGTAGGCCAATGGAAATCACCTCTGTTTTGGGATGTTTTGCAATTCACTCTGGATGCTGCAGAGATAATAAACCAGAAATTCTTATTCAGAACATGTCAAAATCAGGAAAGGAAGTGTTATAGTTTATTCAGCTATGGACTTGTTCCAGATTCCTCTATTGCCAGAAAAGTTGCTGTGTATGTAAACAAAGCAGTTATTTGCTGCATTTCATCTAGTGAAATGAAAATACTCTGAAATTACCAGCATGAAAAGTAGGTTAAATAGGTTTACCTGCTTTTGCCACCACGCACAATCATTTTAGTACCTTGGCAACATAGACCCTTCTAGCAAAATCTTGCTGTTCTTGATGATAAAAGACATTTTGCAACTGAGTTGAATAAAAGTGATGGCCAAGTCAACTAAACACAGCCATTAAACTTTCCCTTTCATTGTTGTACTTAAATAAGCACAAATATTGTCACTAACTTTCAAAATTTTAAATACATTAACAATTTTATCTTCATTGTAACCTATGTTATGACAAAGGAACATTATCATCTCACTATCTGTTTCACTTTGCATAGAAATGGACAGGGAGGTCTACAACTAACAGGAATACGTACATTTACCACCTAGGAAATCAGGAAGGAGAGGAGGATTAAAAATGCAATAAAAAGTAGAAATTGCACTTCAATAATTCAAAACACAGCAGAGAAATTGATGCTGCATCTTTAAATAACTTGAGAAATGTATTTCATCTTTAATTCCCCATTTTCCTATTCAGAACAAGTGCTGCCCAGGACGGGTTTTCGAGTGGATTCCTCTGGCAAGTATTGTTCAGCCTTCATTGTTTTGTAAACTAATTGTCCTTCATTTTCTGTTTTAGTTATTCTTCTTTATTCAATCATTTCTCTAGATTATGGCCAGTCACGACTTCTCAGTCACCATTTTGTTTTCATATAAACTTTGTGGAGTTATAGAATGCTAATTCTAAATCTTTTTGTGATAGATTTGCAGTTCGAGCAAAAAAAAAAAAGTATTTCTGCTTTCGCAGTCAGTCCCTGTATATATTTTATGATGTTTTATGTGTGCTTTCATATGTTAGTCTTCACTCTTTAACAAAAGAATGTATCTCTATAGCTCACTCCCAAGGCTAAGCTTAAGGTATTTTTTGTGTGAAATTGAAATTAATTCTATCTTCATTTGCAAAAGAACAGAACTGATCAGCCTTATAAACTGTCAATGGACTTTTTTAAAAACAGCTATACTTGATTTTCCAATGTGATCAAGTTAAGTAAGCAGTTGGAACAGGCACCCCATACAAAAAAGGCTGTCTTGACAACCCATTAAAATCTTTTCTAGCCCTTCACATGTTGGACAGAGATCCTAAACTAAAAATGTCATTGGGCCGGTTGTGCATTCCCCAGTAGACTTCATACATTGAATAACTGTTAACACATCAATTCTTTTATTCCTTTTTTCCGCTTTGTTGATTTTTATACTGAAGTCTTTATTTACTAGCTTTTCCTCACTAGAAATATGAAGAGGAATTATGCATTTTTTTTTAAAAAAGCTACATGTTAGAGACTGGCAGACTTAAAGATTAAAAGTTATTGTAAATTTGTGTTAACCACAATTCACAGTAATGATTTATATGGAAGAAAAGTCTTCACCACCTTCAGCAAAGGAGTCCAAATTAAATTTACTTTTAGTAGTAAAGTTGAGTACATGCAGAAAGACAGAATTATTACAACAAAGCTCTTCATCGTTCTTTTAATTGCAACGTAGAAGAGATTTAATTTAAAAAAATATCCATCTAGGCACATACAGTACCATCCCAAATACCAGGTTTTCACTATAAAAATCACTTAGCACTTATGCAACTTGACTCATACAGAAAATGAATTCATCATCTTCAGGGATATGTTTTGTCTACATACTTTTAAGAAACGTGCACTTATAACTCCATGTGCACTTACCAATGTGTAATTCACCTAGGGGTTCAAATGAATACAGTAAAGAAATGTAGCTGAGAGTGAGTAATCACACCATCACCTATGAGATCTCAGTATTGTTCAGTAACAATCTGTTCTGGTACCTTTACATTTAACACAAATTCCCCATCATCCAGGAAACACAAAGCAGAATTTCCCAATGCTCTTTACTGTCCTCACTGGGTAGCAATGATCAGATCACAGCTTGTCCAATACCATTCTTAAATTCATGGGGAAGCCAGCTGGTTTTATAATTTAGTAAAGCGAATGGGTTGGGGGTTTTTTCTCTTCTAGGCCAAATGATCAGGTAAGATAGTTTTTCTTTACACAAAAAGAAGAAACAAAATTTTATAACTATAAAAAAGACAATGAAGTTACTACCAGACAAATCTAAATTTCTTTTTCTAATACAAATGTGCAGAGAGGCAAGGGAGAGCAAGGGCTATTGTCATTCTTGTGCAGGATACCCGTATTATATAATCAGAAATATTGACTTTAAGATGAAACTCTCCTTTCAATGAAACTGGTAGCAGATGGAACATTCAGGTGTATTAAGCTGACTGGAAGGGAAAGCAAACTGTGCAAAAGACTATATTAAATCAGTCTTGGTTTGACTCCTGTGTCTGCAAACTTATTCATTTCTTTTTATTTGGCATCAGCCACAAGGTGCTAATCTATCTTACAAAGAATAAAAAAAGACACATTTTCTGTAATGAAGTTATATTAACCAACAGTTTGCAATATATTGCAAGGCACAGGAGCATCATTTTTCTGTAACTATAGGTAATTTTCTTTGTATGATCAAATGAAAATCTGCTCCAGCAAGAAGAGGTAAAATTTATTTTATCTAATGACCACATTTGAGAAAAAAAATAAGTATCAGAATCATAGAAAAGCAAGCACTGAAGAAATATCCGATGAAATAAAATGCAATCACTTAAATGGGTAAGAGTGCTTGATCAATGTACATTCAGGAATTTTTAAACTGCTTGATTAAAGTAATTGTAGGGTCTTCTGGTGAATCTACCAAGCATGAGCTCCTCTAGTAAAAGCACATAGCAGTGAGCAATTTATTTGTCTTTAAGAAAGAGGAAATAAGGGATTTCACAATGAGCAAGACCTTGGAACATATTTTTGATCAAAGAGTAACTGCCATTATGGAGATAAACTGACACCTAATGCAGAAAGTCTTGACCAAACGCTGGTTGTGTCAGTAACCTGATAACTGAGTTTTTGCAACAGAAGAGCGATGCATGTTTTATCAATATAGACTTCAACTAGACATTTTACAAAATGCCAGTTATAATTGAAGCATTTCCTTGTTAGCCTAAAGAAGATAGTGCTTAGGTGAGAAAGCAGATAAGTGATTACACTAAAGGAACAGTTTCTGGACTAAGGGAATAATATTCATGCAGAACCTTGCAATAAGTCTTCTGTGTTACTTTCATTTATGACATAAGAACAGAAATGAAGGTGGAAATTAGGTTCGCATTCAGACAAGTAACTTCAGGAATCTATGGTATAGTCTCCAGACCAATGCAGAGCTGGTCATTGCAGCCAACAGAGTCATATCATACCAAGCATGAAAGCCGAAACAACCAGCAAGAGCAGTGGAGGAAACACTCCTAGGTATACCAGTCAGTCACTGGATATAATATGATATTGCTATGAAAAAAGTAAGGAAACTCATGGGGTGTAATCCATCAGTGAAATGCTGAGTGAGGCAGGTGACCCAGTAATAAAGGCCACAAACAGGCTTAGACACCCAGTGTCTTCTTTACTGGTAAGGTCTGCATGCTGTTTGCTTGCAAAGGCTTGCAATAACAGGGAGCTGGACTAGATAACGCAGGGATTCTTTCCAGTTCCACGTTTTGTTTGCTTGGTGGGACAGAAAAGAACATGGGGTTTTTTAAAAGCAGGTTTTTGACAACCTGGTTAGAGTTGGCAGAGAATGGGCTCTCCAGGCTTCCAGCTTTTTGGGAAGTAAGACTCTCCTGAGAAAGCATGATGGCATAGTCAATTAATTGAAAGGCTTCTAAACTGTGCTAGTGCTCATAGAAAAGTATGCCTATATACAGTATCTTTAGCCTAAACTTGTTCATGGTCAACCTGGCTTACTTGTTCCATTCTAAATGGAAAGAAAACCAGCCTCTTCTAAAAAAAAAAAAATAGTACCTTTACTTTGAGCCTGGTACCGACATTGGTTTGGATCAGCTTTGTCAATGTATGTGTCTGAGGGACGTTTTCATCTCAGCGTGCCAGAGCATGTATTCTTCACAGCCTGACATTCTTAGACTTTCTTAATGTATTCCCAGCTGTGCATATCCATTCATGTGTGTGCAAATAAAGGTAGTGCTTGGTTTGTGACAGACTGCTGGAAACAGTGCCTTTGAGTGTTAGAGCTGGCCTATAAATGGTGATCCTACTGTGTCTATCTACAAAGCCCTCTCCCTAGTATTGAGCCCCATCCTTGGGGCACTTAGGCACAGCAAATCAGGTAAAGATAAGGTATCACCTTCATCTTAAAATTCCTTTGCCTCTTGCAACTATGAAAAAACCTTTCCATTAAGTTAATATTAAGTTAATAAACTTCATTTGTTCCTTTATTCACTGTTGAAACATTTATCAAATAAATAGAAAAAAATCAGGATAATAAGCTGTTAGGCTCTGTTTGGGTTTGTCTTCTAAATACATGAGAAACAAGCTGGTAGGAAAAAGTAATACTTTCATTTTACCAACTGAAATATTTGCGGTTCAGTCTCACTCATACTAATATACATTGCTCTAACAATGAACTGTGTTGCTGGTCTAGATAGGAGTTTTATTGCACGGTCATAGTATAGAGCCACTGCATGTAGTTCTGTCTCTGTCCTTGTAAGATCTGACTAAAACTGAAATGGCTTTGATCCCAGACTAAAGCTGGGATCTGACCAGCTCTGCAGTTCATGAGGAGTCCACTGATGGTTCTGGGGGTGATCTGTAAATAGAGTCTCTGAAGTACCATGTTTCAGCCATCTGTAGTCCCTCTCCTCCTGAGAAAACAAGGCACAACTGAAGACACTATGAACAGTTTGCTGAAATTAACCTGGGATTTATTGGGGTTGGCAACAAGCTGACACTGGCCAAAAGCTGTCACAATTTTTAGACCAGGGTTCCATTTGTATGAAAGATCACGTTAATCACTGTCCTTATCACTGAAAGCGTCTCTGAACAGACAGACAAGGTGCTAGTCAAAACAGACAACTTCTTAGTTCTCTAACTGCTTAGGATTTCACTTTATACTATTTGTAATTTTGTTCAAAATTTGTCTTTTGCATTTTGAGGGCATCAAGACCCAAAACAATGGGCTTATTCAAATGAAGCTAAAGACACTTTTATAAGAAACTGACTTTTAAAAAGCATTACTTGCCTGAGCTGATATATTCCAGTGCAGAATGTATGTTTACAGGCAAGATACGCAGGCATATGGAAGCACAATTTTAATGATTCATAAAGCTGTTGAGACTTTTATTGAGTAGCATTAAGGAGTTCAAGTTAATGATGTTAGCTTTCAATTTAAACCCTAAGACTCAGAGGCTTATAATGATAGCTTTCGTCAAAACTCTTTATTGAGGGTATTACGTGAAAGTGGAGTACTTAAAAGCTACAATACAGAAAAAGACATACTGTTTTATATCTGTATGTGGAACTAAAACGGCCCGTAACAATTATTCGTCTTTTGTAAGTTGGACTGATAATTTTTCTATGTATTTCTACCTCCCATTTCAGTTTATTCTCTTTAGGTTTTAACAAATACAAGGAAAACACAAATTAAATGCCAGAGGTGGATGAACAGCAGTATTTTATACAGTTACATGTAGGAAGAAGGCACCTTTATAACCTCTATTTTGGACAGATTTTTACAGTACTACTATTCTGTGAATGTGTTCTGGCTCGGTTTAGTGTATTCTACTGAACATAATCATCCTCCAAGATACCTACATTTTCAAGTCTCCTCGTTGTCTATGTACAACACACTGTGTCCCATTTGTTTCCACCAGCTCTAACCAGGAGGCCATTAGTCATGTGCAATGAACAAAAGGTGGGAGGGAAGATGGTACAAATACTCAAGACAGAGCCAAAATGCTTTGCTCAGTGGATTTCCCTTTAAACCAGGTCCCGATTACAAGGAGCTGGATGTTCACCTTCGGAGAATGGAGTCTGGGTTTGGCTTCAGGATCCTGGGAGGAGATGAACCTGGACAGCCTGTGAGTTAAATATTCCTGACTTTCCTTTTTATAACTCTGAAGTCTGTGTAAGAGTCAAAAAATATTACCATGTAGCTGAACCCAAATGAACACCGCATTAAGGGTGTAAGTAAAATGGCTTTTTTATTAATCCATAGAAAAAGACAGGATTCTCTGGTTGTCCACATCTAAAAGGTAACACAGTAAATCAAGTCAGAGACAGAAGTATTTAAGTTAGAAATGGTATATCACTCAGCCCTGTACTGCAGAGTGTGACCTGGCATCTTCTAATCCTAACTTTCCAAAACTGAGTTTAAGCGGAAGATTTTAAAAATCAGGTTATGTAAGACCATGCATAACCGTGTTCAATGTGGACATAAAGGTTAAAAGATACTGTTGACAACAGAGTTTATTTCCAGAAGGGCCCAACAGGTAATGGTAGTCCATGTTCCAGTCTGGATGACAACATCATGTGATGCATCAGGCATAAAAATGGTGGCTTTATACCATTAGAAGGGAGACATCCCTATAACCAAATGACAGGTAACAAAACCAGCANTTTTAAAAGAAATGTATACGCATTTTGGTAAATTAGTGATGTAGGTAAATAATTTTGAGAGAGCAGAATAACTTCGATGATGCAACTATGGTTAGTCAGCGAGGACTAATCACAAGTCTATAATGATAACATTTTATTATCCCAAACTTATGCGTATTCTGAGTCCTGTGTTACAACATTTCTGAGATAATGTATAATTATTTGGTAGTAGTATACATTCCATATTCAAATTCATACAGAATAATATAGTTGTCATTCAAGCATTAACATTAACCAAGACATGGCTCTGAGAAACAAAGCTTCTCTATTTTTAAATTGTCAACAACTGTTGAAGTACTGATAAATATTAATAGTTTATTGATGCCTCCTGTAAAAAGAAAAAAATGCACCGTATTTTTAAAAAGGTGCTTCAAGTGATGATTGAAATACAGAGACCCTATTTTAGAATAAGTGTTTTGAAATGGATTTTCAAAGCTAAAAACAGTGTAACTGTGCTCCAAAACAACACTGTTTCATCATCTACATTTGCAGTGTGCCTGAAGCCACTCTGGCACCTAACTTGCTAATGTGGAGCATGTCCCAGAACAAATAAAATGAAGCCACTGACCCATCATCTGCACATTTGCTGGTTAAGCACTTTTCCTGTCCTTTCTGCATGGCCTAGCCAGCATGGGTTCTCAAAGCTCGCCTACTGGATAAAGCCAAAGAGAAAATCTGTTAGCAGCTAGAGGACATGTCCCATTTAACTATTTTATCCTGCAACGAGTTGACGCTAGTGGAAGATTTGGAAATCTCCCTCTACTTGCTTCAGACAGCAGTGTCTCGTAGCATTTTCCACCTCCCAGAAAAGTGTCCCTGGCTACAAGGTTGATCAGTTTTCTGAGAAAGTCTGTCTTGTTGTCTCCTTTAGTGTTTTTTTTATTGCAAATGGATAATTAAGTAGTCACAGACTGAGTGTCTGACTGGCTCTGCAAATTGGAGGTTTATGACATTCTCATGGGAAAAGCGTGGCTCAAATGCCTCATCTAAAAGATAATTATTTATATAAAATGGAATTATTTCAACCTAAAGGACTGTGAGAAAACTGGTTTAGAGTATCTAATATTCTGATGGTTAAGAAGAATACATGCCAGAGTTGGGGGGGTCTACAATTTATGTCTCTGCTCAACAATCCAGTAGAGTAGGAAACTGGAGAAGAGTCCTTTGCTTCCCAGCTACATGTATTATGCACTGAACTGTTACAGAGAAAGAAACTCTTTCTAGCTTCTTTTCAGCAAAGAACTGACCTGGCTTTACTGTCCAAAGTCAAAGAGTCATAGCTGGATTCCAAGTGCAGAGATAAGTTATTTTTGGAGAGCAGGGCCAAAAATGCTGCCTCCTGTGAACCACCTTCTAAGATGCTTTACTGTCCTACTGAACAATTGCTCTCAGCCTGCACTTAGCATCAAGGTTGCTATCTCCATTTCAGGGCTTTCAAATACAAAAGCATATCAATCTAACAGGCTCTATGTCTCCCCAGAAACCACATCTCAAAGTCCTCAGGAGCCTGAGGCTGATGATCCTAGAAAGCAAAAAGGCACCTCCTTAGAGTTAGGTGTTTCAATTTTCAATTTCTCAGTTCTCACTCCCTCTTTGTTGCCCATCCACTTGTTTTCACTGCTCAAATTCATTACTAATAAAGACAACAAATGTACTCCACTTTATTTAGTTTCCATCAACATTGAATTCAGAATACAAGAGTTCTTAACTCTGTTTTCCCTCCTCCATCGCTTCCCTGCTCCCCCAAGGACAGCCCACCTGCAGCCTCCCATTGCTTTCACCTCCAGAAAAGGAGAGGCAGTTTCTGCTTGTCCTCCAAACCCTTGTATTTCCTATGAAATAAGAAGTGAGATGCTTTGAAATGTTTGTTTCAGTTCTCCTGCTGTGCAGTCAGGTAACACAGAACAAAAGGAAGCTTTCATTACCTTTTGTCTTTGTGGTTTGGTTTCTAAAAAGGAATATGGATTCTTCAGCACAAGGCAATAAGTTTTTCAAAGAAGCAGAATGCACACAAAGTTTTTTTAGGGTAAGACTGACACTAGAGAGGGACTGTAGTTTAGTTTCCTTCTAGTTGTATCAGCTACCTGGTACCTTAGAAGGAGAAAGTGCTGCTGAACTACTCCACTTTCCATATTTGCAAGTATAAAAATGCTTTCCAAAGGAAAGACTTAAATTTATTGAGAAATTTCAAATATCAAGACTGTGGGTTGTGTCAGTTCCGATCACCTCTAAAATCTCATGATGTCATGCCACCATAGGTATTTATCACATCTCCCAGTAACATGAGGAGTTAAAGATAATCTGACTCTATTACAGTGAATAATGATATCACTGAAAGGTTGCAAATATACCTAAACTGGAATTTAAATGAAGTTGCAAATAGCTGTCCCAAAGCAGAGAAATATTTTGGATACATTTGTACAGCTCAGATTCAAAATCACAGGAACATATACATAATTACACAAGAGTTCCACCTTTTCATCACAGATTTACTAGGATTCTTCTGAAAAAACGCTTGCAAGATGTACGTCTATATTTCTTTTACCATCAGTGCCAAGAAGCAGACATTACTAAGATATAACAAAACATTAGGATAAAATGGACCGCACCTTAGGACCTCCTATTTTTAGCAGTGATTAAACAGAGTTCAGATTATCAGTTCGGATTTAGACATCACAGGCACTTAAATTTAGGTGACGCGAATCACACCTTTCATGTGTATTACTTATATTTTACTATGTGCCTGTGAAGCTACCTTATTATTCCAGAGAAACTGAAAAGTGAAGTCAAATAATTACCGAGAATCACAAAGAAATTCAGTATCAAAAAATTATTAACATGTATGAGTTAATAGACCCAGGCTTCAGTTTCAGATTATGGTATGTCACAATCTTTGTAATTCCGGTTTTTCTCATGTTTAATCTCAAGCAATGAGGGAATTTTTTTCATTTTCTCTACAACACACCCTTTACTGCCTACATGTCATCATCCTTTTCCTTACGCATTCAAAGCAGTCTCATGCCACTTTGAAAATGTATTACAGAGGTAATACAATACTGATAAATATTTTTCCAATTTGTGTTTTCCTTGTAGAATTTATAACTTTTATGGAAACTATTCAGCCATTAAATGAAAGCAGATACTGGATAAGAAACAAGTTCAGACACAGAAAATGAAAAAGAGGGAAAATTAGGTTATTCTTGCAATTAAGTATACCCAATAACAGATACGGTGACCATCATCTTCACAAGCTCACCTGTCTGATGTGTTTAAAGTAGGACTCTGATGCTTATATTAGGAGTCAGTTCCACCACCAAGCTGAGTAATACAATCACATTCCACTGTAGATATGTGAAATATCAGTAATAATCATTTAATTAGTCAAAACTAGAAAGAGTTTTTGCACTTTGCTGTAGATACTGATGACCTGCTATGCTGTGAGCTGCATTTGTGGTTCTCCACAGGTTAAAGATGCACAAATTGTTTCATACTTCGGCAGCCAATTATAAAGAAACTGCAAATGCTCAATAAAACCAAAGGAGGAAGACAGTCCCTGCAATCTTCCAAGCTGCAGAGGGTTAACACCTGTCTCTTCCCAAGATAACTAGGAAAATAACTTCACTCATATGAGATGCCCAAATGTAAAGGTTTTGAGAATATTTGTGGAGATCTAGCTAAATGTAGCTTTGGACAACTTTTTTCCTGTCCAGTAAAGGAGCATAAATATGTATTTCATAGTTAGATTTTGCACAAAGTGTTTTCCAAAGCTTTGAGGTACATTCTTTCACTGTTTGAAGAACAGAATGGAGAACCTGAAAGAGTCTCTCTGCCAACTCAGCCTGGCACTACTTAACAGGATCCCAGGAACACCAGGAAGCAGGAAAATGCCACATCGCGTTCTCTCTTTGCAAAGTTTTGAAAGCAAAAGTGAGCCAAAGAGATGGTAGAAACTGGGGAAAAATCTCCAGACTCCACAAGAGGTTTCATTTAAACACTCTGCTGGGATACTTGCAACTCTGCAGCTGAGACCACAAAAAAACCACAAGATCACCTGCGTGACTACCATATCTAGCCTTTGCAGTTCATCATGAAAAGTAATACTTGATAGCTTTTATCTCCTATTATTTAAAGTGGATTGTCACACGGCATGTCATATCCATCATTCTGTGCTCACTCTCACACTGAAAAAGAGAAAGGAAAATTTGGAACACGGTCTGTGAATGCTTTAATGTTCTTTCAAAGAAAGCAGGTTTTGTTTGAATCAATCTCAACTGTTCTACCAGTTATTCCACAGGGAAAATATATATGCCTTCATCTAATAAATTATGTGAATTTATGTGCATAGAGAGTGGAGAAAGTCATTAAAAGGTTTTGAACAGATTTTTTACTAGCTTATATGTCCCATACAAATTATGTTTAAATGTCGATTTGGGAAAACAACATCTGCCCAGAGCAAGCTGACATTTTTCCTCCTTTTCCATTTTGTTAATCAACTGCTACCTGAGCAATTATTCATTATGAGTAACAACATCTGATATAGCACTTCTTTTCCCCTAAAGAGTCCCACAGCAAGCTCTGTGTAGTGGGATCACTTCCACTACTGACCTCAAGCATGCTTAAATCACACAGCAGTGAGGAACCTTTGATAAGAAATACACAGACTAACTAATTTTAACTCAAAAGGACCCTTACGTGGAATTACTCTGTTTAGATCTTCTGCATAATGTAGTCTGTGTAAATTCAACACTCCTTATAGACAGATTGTCTTGATTTGAAGCTATTAGGTAGATCATCCTTAGATCAGGATTCTCAAATGTATCACTCCTACACGGGTAGGAAAGATCTTACCTTCTTAACAAAGGCAAGGAAGCATCTTCAATCAGACCCATAGAGGATGAGCACAGCTTTCAGACGTGCAAATAAGTCTCCACCTGCACTGAATCACTAGCTTAATTTAGAAAGAAAGGGCAGTAAGTTGGAGGCTCAGTGTATGTGTGATGGGGTTTTGTTTCTTTGTTGCCTAGATTCTCATTGGAGCAGTAATTGCCATGGGCTCAGCAGACCGAGACGGTCGTCTCCACCCTGGTGACGAGCTGGTGTATGTAGATGGGATTCCAGTGGCTGGCAAAACCCACCGATACGTGATTGATCTTATGCATAATGCTGCTCGAAATGGGCAAGTGAATCTTACTGTGAGGAGAAAGGTGCTACCCACAGGTGAGTGAAGGCTGGGGAAGTGAAAGGAAAAACATGTCAATGCTAGCAGCATTTAAAAAACAGGTCCTGTTTTTAAAGAAAAGAAAAAACAGAAAAATTTCAAACCAAAGTGAGTGTTTGTGTCATTTTAAAGAAATAATAATTGTAAATATGTGTCCCTTGTTTGTGTGACAAAAGCACTACAGTTGAGCGTTGTTTCCTTCAGAAGTGGAAACAATATTGGCAACCCTGGTGTGGTGATCATGAGTGCTCTGGATTTGTTCCGTGCTGTCTTGGTCTTTGGTGTCTCCTCTTGTCCGCTTTTGGGGCAAAATGTTTACCTATATTAAAGCTGACTGTGCCAACAAGCAATCACGGAAAGGCTCAAAGACTGTTAACTGTTTAGGGCAGGAACTCATTTCACTCTTGTATGTGTTAAAAGCCCATTTCTGGTCTTACTGATGTCATCCGGAGTTTTCTTCCCTGACTGCAACACAAGCTTGCTGCAAACCTTCTTGTATGGCACAAGCAGCTCCCATAACAGGGCCAGATCCTCCCTTCAAGCAGAATCATTCCGAAAATAAACCTAAAAAACAATATGAAGAATTTTAAGCAAATTAAAACTTTAGACTAGCTCCATCTCAATTACTGAAAAACACTGGAACCTGGAAAAATGTGTAGCACCACATATTAAAGCTTTAACGGAGAATTTGTTGTCATTCCGTTGCAACCTTTACTTACTCGAGAAAAGTTCATTTAAGAACTTTTAAACCATTTGTGGTGACTACACCTCACTGAGGCACCAGAAATGAGCAAAACCATGTTCCCAGCCTGTCCTGTCGCCTGCTTCCAAGTGCCCTAGATCCGCTGTCGTTGCCTGCGCCGTTCCCCTTGGCTCCCCTGCCAAAAAGCCGCCCTCCCACTCACCTTCGTCTTCGCAGTCCCCCTCCCACTGCGGCATCGCAGCTCCCTGCCAGCCGCGCTCTCGCGGGACTGACTTTCTTCTGTTACTGACTCCAGAGTCCTCCAGCCAGAAAGGTCCCCCTCCGCCTGGCGCGACGCCCCCTCGCAGCTCCCCCAACGCTAGGAAAATGGCCAATAACCAAGGTAATGCGCCGAGTGCTTGCGATCAGCACCTTTCCCGGGTCAGCCAGCTGTATAGACTGCAGGCGAAATTAGCAAGAGGGTTAGCACGGAGTGGATGCCAGACTTTGCTGATGCTTGTTAAATATTAAATAAAAGGGTCTATTTGACACTCTGGTCTCCTGGCATAGAAAATTAAGCAAGCTGGTAAAACACCTGGAGTTATTCTTGGGCCTTGAGAGTGCCACACCGGGGAGTATAATGTGTAACTCATTAATGTTTAAGCATTTCAGGAGCTGAACAGGATTTTAATTTGGTGTGTGACAACATAAGCTTTGTGAAAAAACCATAAAGCAACTGGTGTTGGGCCTGACTGAAAAATGCTATACTAACACATCAGGCCAAATGATTTCATGTGAATTTCTCATTAACGTGCGTGTATACAAGAGAGGGATCTGGGGCTTCCTTACCTGCCTGACAGCTGGTGTACGCACCAGCCCTCACCTGGAATCACCGTTTTGCACAGACACTTACCTATATCTGGAATAGTAAATCTCCATTCAAAGCTCTTGAAAACCATTTGATTAGGAGAATGTGGTATTCAGAACAATGCAGATTAAAATGCCATTTTTCACAAGCAGAAGCATAATGTAATTATTCTGATGAATATCTATCACAGAGCTGACAATCGAATAGCCATTTAAACTTTTCATCCTTTATCTTTCTTTTCCTATTCTTAATGGCATTCAGTTGCTTTCATTTCTGGCCAAGTCAGCTCTTGGTCATTCTGCAGAGTAAGATAATTTCCTTTCTGTTGCAGCCATACTGACATAAACAGTATTCAGTTTTCTGAAACACAACAGCCAGAAAATGAGATCTCTCTTGTCACTGACTCTGGCATTTAGTTGCAGATTTGGTTCAATAACTCTTGGAGATTTTCAATTCTAATGCAGGAACATAATAATTGTTTGTTTTTCTTCCTCTTTATTTTCACTAATCACTTTATTTCATAGCTGCAGAAGGACTGCTAAAGGACACACCTGACTGAGAAAATAACAGCTTGCCCTTGGATGATTTTTCTTTTATTAATATATACACATGGAAGGTCTAATTTGCAAGTTCCCTCCCTAGGATGTATGTGTGCATGTGTAAGCTCCTCACATGTTCATTAGAATGACTGCCACTCTCATCGCCCCAAACAGAAAACATATTACTTACATTCATCTGAAAGTTCTGTATTAAAACTGTCAATAAATACTGATTTATGTAAACAATTTAGATCTGCAAGAAATATAAATCTTTTTTTCCCATCTGGAAGTATAACTTTACTGTTTTCAGTTGCCAAAATGCTTGTACTAAAAAAGTGTGTAATCCCACAAGATTTAACTTGTTCCCTGTTCTTGTTACTGCAAAGCAATACTGAAGTGTGGATGGACTCCATTTTCACTTATGCCCTTTCCAACTTGCCATACAAGAGTACCAAAACCTGTAAATGAGCACTGTTTCTGTCACAACACCCACAGGAAAAAAACTATTTGTGATTATTTTTCATTGTATGACTGCTCTGTTCCATGACTTTTGAGCATGCTAATCAACTTGTAAGAAGAACATTATGCAGCTAATCCTAATTACTCTATGTTAGCCGTCTGCTTAAATTCTTTTAATCCAAACACAAACAATTTTATATTGGATTAGACAGTCACATTTTCCTCTTGATGACAGATTAACCAACAGACAAGGCAATAGTGCTTGCTAACATTTTTGCAATCCAGATAATCACCGTTTCTTACTTTCCTTTCCTCTCTTTTAGATAGCTTAGCAGTGAGCGTTCATGCTTGCTTTATCTGATTGCCCTTGAATGTTTTGCATAATTGTGTAGATTCCTGTCTCTCTGCATCTATTACAGCTCCTAGTTTAATACTTGCGGTAGTCTGGGCTATAGACACTCAACTGTATTCATGTTGCATTAGCAAATGTAGTGTAAGTCACAAAGCCACTGAGCAAGTCAGACTGTAATACTGGTGTGATTTATGTTGCAGGAGAACCGTGCCCAGAGAATGGCAGAAGCCCAGGCTCGGTGTCTACCCACCACAGCTCTCCAAGAAGTGACTACACTACTTACGCTAACAGTAATCACGCTGTCTCTAGTAGCAATGCTACACCCCCCGAGGGCTTCACTTCTCACAGCCTGCAAACCAGCGATGTCGTGATCCACCGCAAGGAGAACGAAGGTTTTGGCTTTGTTATCATCAGTTCCCTGAACAGGCCTGAATCTGGGTCCACAATAAGTAAGTAAATCATATTTTTCAGCTTAGATTTTTTCCAAGTTCACCTCTAATAGAAAAAAAAAAAAATAGTTAAAACCTGACACCTGCTAATTAATCACTGCACAAATTAATGCTGAAGGGACTGTCAGGATTGTTTTGAGGGGCACCATTTGCCTGTTGTGTCTTGGACAAAACCAAAGGTTATTCTGGCCTCTGAGGTTCTGTGCTTTGTATGTTCATTTGCCTGTCAGAGTATGACAAGATTCACCTACAAAGTAGATTTTCTTTGTTCCTTTGTCCCAAAGAGACCCTCTGCAAGTAACCACCGGGATTATATGAATAAGTTATTTGTCCACACTCAATTGAATTCTACCTTTTTATTTAATCAAGATGAAGTTCAGGAAATTGAAATAAAAGCTGAGATCACAGCAAATCCCATGATGGCAGCTGTCCAGTTCAGGCATAGCAGAAGAAACTGTAAAATGGGAAAACTGGTTAAACAGAGGTGCAGCAAGGGTGATTATTTTTTTCTAATTAGCTGGACTATACGTAAGATAAAACTTATGACTGAGTATAGGTAGATGGTGAATATAGTGGGGGAACCCACCCTTAATGATTATAGTTTGCTTTCTGTCCAGAAAACTAATATTTACTAGGGCTCAATTTTATTACTTTAATAGAGGCATCTGGTGCCATTTGAGATGTCCTAGACACCTTTAGGGGGAGGTCGGGCAAATGTGACATAAGACCTACAGGAGACCCAGACTCTTTGATAATGGCAGTTGCAAGCACAGGGGTGCCCTTGGGTGCCTTAAATGGTATTTAACCAGTTTTGAGCTCCTTGGAAGGAGAAAGCACAGAAGGCTTTATGTTGAGAGATATACCTCCCACTACCTCCATCTGAAATTGTGAATGGTAGCCACTGCTGAAAAAACAATACGAATGAGAACATTTGTCGTTTTGTAAGTGGTAGCCTAAGGCAGTCCTTTCAAAATATGTTTTGAAGGAACTTTTATTTTGCCCCAAAACTGCTGCTTTCAGAGGAAATAAAATAACAATTTCAACTTTCAGGGCCAAAATTAACTCTTCTAAATTCATCGCAGAAAAGCAACTAAGAAAGCATTGGGAAAGCTGTATCTTACAATAGCAAATGATCTCAGAAAACTTATTTGCAGTACTTCATGATCATGCAGTTATTAAAAAAGTTGCTTTTCGTATTACCTCAGCTGAATTTTAAAATTCCATGATTGCCAGAATTAATATTGTAACAAAACCATGGATAATTAGCCTTTTGGGACTCTGAGCTTTCATTTTATTGAATATAATAGCCAATTGGAAGTTCTTTGCAGAAGATCAGACAGGAAAAAAATAATCCATAGAGGACACTGAGATACATACATATTAATCAGTTAAGCAAGGCATGAATTTTTCAAGAAAATTATTTCAAAGATTGGGTTTGCGGCTGGGGGAGATGGAGAGGGAAAGAGGTGTGGAACAGAGAGAGCAAAAGTTCTATGCAAGCAATCAAAAGTTCTATGACAGAAGTATTCTGCTGAGGACAACAGACCCACATTCATGATACCCTCCAACATGTTCTTGAGGTCATATTCTTTCTCCCCAAGCAACTACATAGGTAGCCACTGTTGAACCTCAGTTGAACACCTCCAATAGTAAATGAAAATGACAGTCTGCTGTGGAAGTGACAAGTGAGTTTATTCAAATAATAACTGCATTGAGTTTCAGTGATCCCAAACAACACCCAAATCCTAAGTTTAGAAGAACAGCAATGAACCAAAAAATGACATTTTTTGGTTCATTGTGACAGAACAGAGAAGAAATTACCTTTTCTATGTGAATTACGTTCCAAAAATGTAGAAAAAATAAGCTGAAAATTACATACTCCGTCATCAGTAATAAAACAGTCTTAAAATCTTTGGTTATTTGTAGTTTAAGAGAGACCAGTTTACTTAATTTTTATTTGGGCTATAATAATAGGAGTACAGGCAGTAGATTGAGGGGAAATTTTTATCCCCTTTTACTCAGCACTCATTAGGACCTGCCTAGAATACAGCATCCATGTTTTGTGCCCTTTGGTAAAATCAAAACAGAAAAACTTCAGCAGCAGCCATTAAAACCTCCTGATGTCCTTTCCATCTTGGAATAATCTGAAATCCTTTGGTTAAGTGCATAATCAAGATTAGAAAGTGTCTTAACAGTAGAAATTGTCAACTGGATGTAGGAGGTGCAATGTCCAAAATACAGCTTACCTCAGTATTGAATAGATCTGCACAACACCATGTCAAGCACCCTGGTACCCACTCACTGCTCACAGCAGTAGTATGTTAATTTGTTGAAATGTTGTATTATATTTCCAGTGTTTCTGGTTTCGCAGCCAGTACGCTTGTTACCAGCTCTTGCATCCCCGTGTGGCACAGAATGATGCTGTGCAGAAATACCCTAAACATAGGCAGTTAAATGTTGATGTTGTAATCGCAAGGCAACTCTGAAAAATCAAAATGGGCAAAATAGGTCAGAAAACGAAATATCCTGTAGTGCCAGACTACTAGGAATAGCATAGCCTAAGAAGTCATCTCACTGGGAGTATCCTCAGGGCAAAGCGAGGAAGAGTTCCTTTGATTTAAGAGTGTTTATTTTGACAACTCTATTCCCTGCTCTACTTGTAAAAGCAAAAGACTTGAGGACTTGCAAGTGTAAGTATCATCATTGCTTTTACTCAAAAAGGCAATTAATAGTGCACTGAAAACACTCTCCTTGTTCCTGAAATCACTTTTATAAACTATGTTTTACAATGCAACAAATTACAACAGCTCTTGCTCAGTACAGGAGTACGAGCCTTGTATCAGTTCACACTTGTGCTTCAAGCACTGTTAAAATTAAGGTAATCATTCAAACAGAGCTACTAGTGACCTCAGAGCTGCAGGTTCATGGGTTTCATGCTTTGCAGGTGGCCCAGATCTCAAGGAGTTACACAAAAGTTCACCCTCTGGGTGTTTGCCAGGGAAGTTAAAACCAGCTCTGTCTGTGAAGCTGTAGGACCACCCCATGAAGTCAGAGGAGTAGTGCTCCAGCTGAGTCCTAGATCCCTTCCACACCCTCTGATGGGGTGTGCACTGCTTATTAGGAGTGCTTCACACTCCCTCTGACCTGGAAAAGAGCCAAGGAAGGCTCAGGAGCTCCCAGAATTGAGAATCATCATTCTTCTTACAACGCTTAAGTTCTTGGTCAGCTTTTCTCCTGACATGCTTTGGAAGGGATTCATCATCACTGTTGGTTTCAAACCTGCTTTTGACTTACAGAAATTTTTAAAACACCAAGAGCACTTTTTTTGTACCCTTGATACAGGTACAGGGTGAGGCCAGACTATAGCCATAATAAGGGAATAGATTATTTTTGCACATTTTGTAATAGGTAGCACTGTAGCAGCTGTCATTTAAATAAATTACTATCAAGTAGTTAGGAGACAGCCATTAGATCTGGGTATAATTTTGACTTAATGGTACCTTGGTACCCACTTAAACATCCAATTCTTGTGGCACATTTATTTTCCCGTGTTCTATAATGGTTGAAATCTTGTCTGCCCTTTGTCAATGTGTTGCTTGGGATGTTCTCTAATCCAGCAAAAGGAATTATCTTGCAGCAAGCTACAGTTCTGATGCGGGGCAGATCTGGAGTGGAAAACAAGGATTGAATGAAGAGATTTCACAGGGCAAAGCAGGGGCATAGATAAGGTCAGCCATTCTTCAAAATCGTGTCAGCAGAAGAAGATAAAGTGTATAAATAAAGAAACGTGTTTGAGTGGTACTTCCAGGAGCAGGTTGTTTGGGCTAGCACAGAACCCAGAGGATCTTAAGAGATTAAAAAAAGAAAATTTACCCGCCCAGTCTCCTGACTGGGATGAAAAGATCAGCTCCTACTGCCCCTAAAATAAATTATCATGCTTTACCCCAGACTTCATCCCATTATTGAAGGGTGTTTTGTCACTTTTCTCTTCTCCAGACAGGCCACCTAAATTTTACCTTACTCTGTGCTTTCTTTTGCTATGCAAGCTACATATAAGTTATCAAAATTTTTTCATCTCTAGTGGTATTTCTTTAAAGGACTCAGTGTCGCATTCCCAGCTGAATTCCCTCATGGGACAATACTGAGTGTCACATTACAGCTGAAATACTGAAACAGAATTAATCAATCTACCCCTTCCATTACATTTAGGATAATACTCAGTGTGTCTCTTCTGTGGTAAAACTCCATTCTTGTGGAGCTCTTTAGGGTATCAAGTTCACTGTCTGCATCCCTTGGAAAAGCACTTGCAGCCAGCTGTAAATGATCAAAAGAAGATTCCAGGGTGAATTTGTCCCAGAACTTTATGGAGTATATTTGTCCCTGCCTACTTCACACTTTCCTGCTGTTTTTACTTCATGAGTTTAGGATTCAGCTTCCTCCAGGAGTGATTCTCTGTAAATCACTTAACACCCTAGTTTCTGTAGAAAAAAAGCCATGTGTTGTAAACAGATCTCGTTAAGTGGCAACTTCCAGTGAAATTGGAAAACTGGCAATATTTCCATGAATTTTACCGTAGCAGGTATTGCCAATTAGCACAGTTATAAAGTGTAAACAAACTGAAAACACAGCCATAATCAATAAGCAAATTTAAAAAAAAAATTAAAAGCAGAAGACTGTGCATACCTCTTATGCTCTTCCTGTGCTCTTCCTCCCGTTTAGCAAAAGTGGATTTGGAGATTTAATTTGCCCCTACACTGCATATACCAATGACTGCTGTATTTTCAAAACATGATAAAACAGAATCTAATGGAAGAAGTTTCATTTCTCAAAACACGCAGTCTTAACTAAAAACCATAAATCCAAGATAAGCCTCTGCTGACTGCAGAAAACAGCATTCTGAAATAAGTCCCATTCAGTCCCAGTTTCTTTGAACTCCTTGCCGTTTAGAGATAAAAAACAGCTTATTGATCAATGATAACTGTGATCTAAGACTGTTATTCTTGCTGCAATTTTACCCTGCTTCTTCCTGGGTAAGATGGTGCCTGAGGACACATTTTTCTGTGACCAATCTGCACATTCTAAAGAAAGCAGAGCTTTGGAAATTAGGATGTCTGTCTCCCCTACCTTGGAGACCTTCAGAAAGGAGCAGTGAAAAGCCACCTGCAGTGTGCGATCTCTGTGGAAGATACTTGAAAAGAACATTTGTGGGCAAAGAATCTGGTTCCTCATTTCTACTTGGCTTTTTTTATTAAGGTTTAAGCTGTTCTTCTGCCTCTTCGGCTACAAAACCACACTTTCTAAGCTTGTTTAATTGTTAGTGTAATTTGGAGCTAAAAGAAATTGTTACATTATTTATATATGTGCAATTAATAATAGTGAAATGACCTTAAGGAGTAAAAGAGATTTTTAATATCACTGAAAATACATTACTGCAGTTTGCAGTCATGAAATATTATATTTTCTGGAGAATAAAGCATGGAGGATCTTAATCAAATCACTCCTCTGCCTAGACAACTTCTGTCTTCCAGCGTGTTCCTTAATAGGTCATTTGGACCTAATGGTGCTGGTCTTGTGTTTTCAAAGAACAAATTCTGTGAGTTTTCCTAGCACAAACCTGGGAAGGGAACCAAGGATTTTCTTATGATTTCACTAGGCCATAAAGTACCTAAGTTCCATTAATTTTTGCTTAGATCTGCAGATTTCTAAGGTATGTGCATTCCTTCCCACCTAGCTTCTTATGCCTGTACTATGCAAGTAGATTCACTCCATATCAACGCACAATAGAATGTTTCAATTCATAGGTTCGTTGACCATATAATCAAAAGGGATTATTGTCACCAGCAACTATGCAGCATGCCACAGATTTCTATTTTCTGAATGAGCGTCACATAAAATAGTCTATTGATTTTAGGAAAATATTTTATCTTGATTCTAATATTAGCCACCATACTTGCTTCCCAAATTTTAGATTATTCAGTCGCAATGAAATTACAGATGTTTACATTTAATATATTCTCCCAATTAAAATCTGATATGCTGGAGCCTGCTGGTTGAATGAAAACTCTTGCACCTTTTGAGAATTAAGAATATAATAAATATTTATGTGATCACCTGTATAACATTTAAAAGGGCAGCTGGCTCAGGAATGTTCATTTGTGTGGTTTACTATCTATATTCATTAACATTAGAAAAGATTGCTAGAATTTATCTGCCAGAGGGTTTAATAGATAAAGTAGAGTTTTGATACTTTTTTTTCCCTTAACTGATCATTTTTGACATTTAGCTACTATATGGAGGAAAAACAGAAGAGTTGCTTTATACAAAACACAGTCTCAACAGTTATCACTGAAAGTATTGAATAGATGTTAAAAAATTTCTTCATGTAAATTAGAAAAACAGTATTTCTGGTTACGTCTTCTTAGAATCATCTATTTCTATCATATGGGTCTCCCAGGTGAGGAGAAATAATTTTATTTCCAAAAAAAACAAGAGGCTGATAAATACATAGTATTACAAGCAGTATCTGTTTTCAGTGACTGCTCTGGCTTTGTGTACCACTGACCTGAGCATATGGACCCTTGGATGTAATACCACAGAATTTGCTCTTTGTGGGAAGGATGTCGATTTGGACCATAGAGAGCAAAAGTGGGTGGTTTTATCAAATAAAAATATTAATATAGGGAAAAAAATGTGAATCTGTAGTTATTAGTAAGTTACTGAATCAGGCCTTATACACTTTCTAAATTTAAAGATTTATTTTAAATCATTTTGTCTCTTTTAATTCAAGGTCTCTTTTGATAATGAGCTTAGAGCTGATCATTGCAAAATTAACTACCTTCTAGGAAAGCATAAGCTTCTAGATACCAGTGCTGGGTCAGTTCGTGTTCCTTACACAAATATTGTAAGTATCCGAAGGACATTTAGGGACAGAGGTAGATGGTTTCACATATATGAGAAACTTTGGTGCTCTTAGGATTCAAATCTTCCTGAAATGAGATGAATTTTTTTTTAAAACACACTGCAGAAAATTTAGATCCCATCATAAGATCCATTGTTAGAAAACTGCTTCTACAGCATTGCTGTTCTCAGCTAGATGTTTTTGGATCCAGGATTATGACTTTTGCCTTGAAAATCTTTTTTTTTTTCTTAAGCTAGATATCCATATATATCACTCAAGTATCACATTTTAGATGATTTGCTGGTATTACTGAAAAAAATCTATATATCTGTTTTGAAGGACTGCATGTTCCGTATACATATACACTGGATCTCAATAATTTCCCATATTTTCAATAGTTAAAAAAATCTGTATAAATCTCTTTTTACCATAAAATTTTCACCCTGCAGTCTCATCTGTTAAGTAGTCTGAAAGAACTAATAAATGTAATAAATGAATTGTCTTGCAACAGGGTAGCTTGTTTTCTGTGCTCACTCCTAGCATGAATAATGGGATTCCTGACCGGGGTGGGCAGGAGGGAAACACAACACAAATGCAAGTGTTTCTGTATAGCCTCCTAATATTAAATGCTGCTCAGGTAACTCTGTGTTTTGAAATAAGTGGATCAAATTCTCTACAGTCTAATCCAACACGTGCTGCCACTTTTCAAAATGTACATATGTTTGGAGAACAGCTTGTGGTGAATTCTTAAAAGAGGTGTGAATAGACTAGTGAAATTTTTTAAGGGCGAGCAGAATCATTTATCTCAAGCCAAGCGATCTGAGACGTCCTTTAAAAGGTTCCATTGTTGAATGCTCTGCTTAGGTTAAAAAAAAAAAAAACAAAACAAAACAAAAACCACTGAAGATGCAATTTAAGAAAAAATAAAGTGTCTTAACAAAGCTGTAATTCAAAGCCAAACATGGGAGTTTTCTTCCTGAGAAGAGACTTGTGATGCTGGGAGAGGTGGAAGAGCTGCAGAGCTCCGTGCTGTCCCGGGCCACGACCAGTGTCAGAGAGAACAGCAGCAGACAGGGACCTTCTCCAGGCATCTCCTCGGCTTTCACAGCCATGACTTCATTATTTAATCAGCAGTGGATGTGAATTTGTCTAATCCCTTTTTGAATACATTCATTCTTCTGGCCCTCCAGAAGGTAGTCCCACTTTCTCTTCTCCAAGCTGCAGACAGCAAGCTCACAGACTACTCCTTTGAGCAGAGGCTGTTTTCTGCTTCTGCCTGCCTTGTTGTCGTTCTCTGAATCTTTGCTAGCTCAGTGCTATGACTTCTGGGATGAGGTTACTGAAACTGTCAGGAGTCCTCAGAACAGGTTGCCCAGAGAAGTTGTGGATGCCCTGTCCCTGGAAGTGTTCAAGGCCATACTGTTTGGGGCTTTGAGCAACCTGCTGTAGTGGGAGGAGTCCCTGCCTATGGCAGGGGGCTTGAAACTAGATGATCTTTAAGGTCCCTTCCACCTCTAACCAGTCTATTACTCTATGATTTAAGTGCACAATATTAACTAGCAATAGTTTCTTTCATTTGCTACTCCTGTTCTAACTCTTAAAATTCTATTTATCATTTTTCTGAGTTTATGTTTCTAGAGAAGTAGGCACACATTTCTAGATCTTTTGAGTGGTAATAATTAATTTAGGGCTCCTCTCTGCTCAAGCTTAGGCAGGGTTATTTTTTCCCCATGTGCATCATCTTGCATTTCTTTTCACAAGATCTTGTCTGCCACTTCACTCAACCCACTCAGTACTGACAGTTTTACAGCTCTTCCACGCCTGTTTTAGATGTGACCACTCCAAATGGTAAAAATTCTCCATTATGGAAATTCAGTTTATTTCTACCTTTGTTCTTTAATTTATACCTAACTAATCCCCTATGCAAGTAGCTCCTTCTCATCGCTTCACAGTAAGTATTTCACCACAAAAGCTCTTAAAAATCAGGTTTTCTAACATATTCTAACATGTTTATATTTTCATGAACAATCTGTACATCAGATAACATGCATCCCGTAGAAGTACTCATGCTTGTAAATAAATCCTTAAATATGCCTTCCTTCCCAAGGCAGTAGCAGGGAACATGGTCACCAGGATATTGTGGCTTAGGAGGACATTTAGGCAGAACTCCACTGGGAAGCAAGCAGAGACTGGAAATTCCTCAGAATATTACTGGGAGAGAAGGAACCAGGAGAAAAACTTCCCCTGAATTGCTGTGAGTTTCGTTAGTAATTCACTGGATTTGCTTATAAAGCCCTGATACGGCATATCAGTGATCTCCTTAGCAGAGTCTGAGTACTCAGGTTCCTTCTGCAAAAGATTTCCACACCCTGCTCTGCAGCAAGGTTATATGGCAACACACTCCATCAATGTTGCCTCAGAACAGGAGCGATAAATCCTCAAAGACCAAAGTGCAGTAGAAAAGGTACCCTGACAGACACAAACCTTGTTCTGAAGGTCAGCTACAGCTGGACGAAGAAAGTGCAGTGATACCAAAACATTTAGAGTAGGTACCTTTACCTATAAGGTAAAGGCTATTAGACTTAAGAGGAAGAAAAAAGGGAATATGAAGTTCCTGCTCTTTCTCCCTCCCTTCCCTTTTCTCAGGATTTGGAGCAGAATTGAACTTTCATGGCTGTACCACCTCCAGCTTTGATTTTAGCAGACATCTCAAACATGCAAACAACTGCTCTACTCACTTGTCAGATGCAAGAAGTCCAAAATAAATTGTTCCGGCAAATTAATAAGATTTCCCACCCACGCACCCCACTCACTACTGAAATGATGTCTCTACTTAATTATTTAGGCCAGCAACAACATCATCTTTAGGGTGAGCAAAGACAAGTATGGGAATTTTAGTTATGGCATCTCAGCCATAACACTTCCCCTTCTTTCTTCCTACTACATTTCTTGTTCTTTCATATAAGGCAGAATTTCATTTTAATAAATTTCATTTTCAGGTCTCCACTGATATGTAGTACAGACATAGTAATTCCAGACAGAACTTTTGTTAGATATACCAGAAAAAGTCACATTTTGGTCTTAGCTTAAATGATTTTTGGTGATGTTTTAAGAAATTACTTGGCACTAAATGTTCTGTGTGAATGTAAACTCTTTCAGTGTTAAGTTAGTATTTTACTTGTTTACTTACCAATATGAATGAATGGTAGTTACACATCTGCACAGAGGGAAAAAAGATGCAAGCTTTGTATAAACTGTGGCTATTCATATTTACTTTATTTAAAAAAAAATTGGGCATTGTGACATGAATTATGTGCTTATGTCTTAAGCAGCAAAATATTTCTGAAATACACTAGGTGTGTCCATGTTACTAAAGCCATAATTTGATTCACATTCTTGCCTGAACTATAGTGGTAAAGAAGCATGCAGTTTGATTAGGGCTTGCAATTCAGAGTACCCACTTATAGTTTTAGTTCTCAGAAAATTAGTTTTTAATACTGGAAACAATATTTGCATCCATACTAGAAACTAAAGTAACTTTGATACACTATGTTTATTGTGACTTTGCATGAGATGTGCAATCTATGTTTGTCACCATCACCTGCAGGGAATGTTTATCAGAAAGCTCAGAAATTTGTTCTGCAGTGATGGAATATTCTGAACGTGTATCCTGTTAGAAGTTTGTTTTCTATGAGCATTGATAGCCCAGATATTTTTTTAAAATCTTTTATTTCACCCTTTCTGAATTATCTTTAGATATTAGAATTTTAAGAATATATTATTTTTAAAAAAAAAGAAATATAACTGGTTTTAAATACCCATTGCAAGTGGACAGTGAGGCTGAGCAGCTTTGTGCTAAATTTGCCAAAACTGAAGTGTGGGATTGGTGAAGGATACTCAGACACCATTAGGATATTAATAGAATATATAGTCAAATGTGATTGTCATAAGCATATTTATGAGTAGTAGATAGAAAGAATAATAGTATTCCCTTTGACAAGCTTAAATAGATAGAAGAGTCAGCTATAGTATATGCATTTAATTAGAAATAGAGGAGAATGGGGAAGAATGGGAGAAAGATCAAGAGTAATATTTAGAAAATTCAATGAAAAATGAGGGAAAAGACAGAACAAGGGAACAGATGAAATACTCAGAAAGGCAGAGAACCACAGAGAAGAGCAAAAGGAGAAACAAAGTTGGTCTGTAATGTTTTGAGAATGGGAGGGGGGGTGTCTATTTGATGTAGTAGATGTGTCTATGCACTCATAATTAACTATAAATTCATGCTGGCATGTATCTAATTAGAGCGCTGCACACCTCAATAAATCTTCAGTGTGATTTCTATTTATCAATTAACATATTTGAATGGAGGAGGAGAACAATTTAGTGAAGTCTGGGAATTTTCAGTAATAACATCTCTTTGTAAATAAAATAAATTGTGTTTGCAGTGCCTCTATTGCAACGTACAAATAAAGAAATTCTGTAAACAAGGAGGTGGGAGGCAATTTATGACTACTACTTATTGTGCAAATTTATCCCTTTCACTGTTTTAATGTCTTATTGTTCTCCTGATCTGTTTATTATCTTGTTACATGTCAGTTTTGCAAACTATCTGGGCCATAAACTGATTTTGGACTTCATATGTATATGCCATGTATATATGCACATCTGGATTCTGAATTTTCAGTGAAATCTGTGCTGTGTTAATGCAAATGACATTGTATAATAATTTATATTCTTATAAGTCTATATGCAAGCTGTATTTTAATTCATATAGAGCTCTCTTCCAAATGAACTCATTTTCTTTTGCTTGTCAACATCACCACTCATTTCAGCTTATGCTAACTGTGACTATTGTTCCTTGTCTAGCTGTACCCCATAAAATAGGGCGGATAATTGATGGAAGTCCTGCAGATCGCTGTGCGAAACTTAAAGTTGGAGACCGGATCTTAGCTGTGAATGGCCAGTCTATTATTAACATGCCTCATGCAGATATTGTGAAGCTAATTAAAGATGCAGGTCTCAGTGTAACTCTTCGCATCATTCCTCAGGAGGGTAAGTCAATGGCCCTTAAAAACAGGAAGAAAATTTTAAGTAGCCTCCAATTAGCTTGAATTATGTCACTGCTTGAAAGAACATCTTTTGTTTCGCTTTCTCAGCTGTAACGTACAGCACACCAAAATTACAGCCTTAGAACTAGCTTGAATAATATCTGAATTCTTGAAAAGGTTTCTAGTTATGAAAAGGGTATTTAAAGCAAACCTGGAGAAACCCGAGAGTGAGCTGAGGATCTGCAAGTCTGTATTAATGTCATTTGGAAGAATTGTCTTCTACATGGACAAGCACCCTACAAGAGAGATAGGTTTTGAGTTCATTTCCTTATATCCTGCTATAAACCAACCACTTTGCCAAAGTGACTCCCAAGGATTGCAGTGGCTGTCACCAGGCATGTTCAGCTGCCTGTGACAAAGTGACGTGAAGGAAGAGTTCAGATTTGGTGTTTTCCTCCAAGTATATCACTATAAATGCACAAGGCAGGAAAGAACTGAACTCTAAATTATCTCATTTGTAATGTGAGGAAAGGGGACAGACTCATTATTCTGGTCATTACTCCATAGCTAATCAGTGAAGATCTTTTGATGTTGGCTTCATAGGTTTCGGGGTTGATTTCAGGGCTTTTTTTTTTAGTTTAAGGGTGTGCTGTACTGGTGTATGAATTGTACTGTATTAATGAGACTGTGGCTTTATATCTCAGTATCAAATGCCATTAGAGCTAGGAATGTCACACAGCAAGTAATGTAATTACTTAATGATCCATGCTGCAGTTAGACGACCTTCACCTTCTACTGCTGCATCCAGCAACGGGACAAGGAAAGGGTCTGTCATTGGCCAGGGCCTGCAGCTGGTTGAACTTAACTACTTTTTTAAATGCATTCAGTGAAGGGAAAACTACAAATATACAAAAGTTCAGAATTCACACCAAAGAGCTGCTGTATAATCACTGGAGGTCAGTTATGCAAGCATCTGCAAACAAGTGTGATGCTACATACAGTCTGTGCAGCTTATTTAGGCCTCCCTGGTACCCAGATTAACTCATATTAGCAAATTGCTAATAGTTCTGTGGTAGATATGGATACATTAAATTAAAAAGAAAACAGAGGTGCATCTGAGATGCAGTGCTACAAGGTGTTCTTGGGTGCTATTGGTGAGATATGATTTGTGCCCAAGGCATGGCTTCACTGTGTGACTGTGTGATGCTGGACACCTCATTTGCCTCCTTGATATTAGCTTCCCAGCTTATAAAATTAGGAAAAATCTAATACCTCTGTAATGTACTTTCAGATGAAAAATGCCATATAAATGCAAAGCAGTTTTCGAAGCAGCTTATGATTTGACTAGTTCATCCATAGTTATGAGAGTAATGTAAAATAAGGGACAAGATTCCCAATCTTCGTATCTGAAACTTTGCAATACAAAAGAGACTCACAGATGCAAAATGGGCAATTAAAGCCTTAAGCATAGTAATTACACAGACGAGTATGGCTTATGCCTGCATGAGGAGTGTTTTAAGTGCAAATAGACAAGCTTTTTTGACAATCAAGCCCAAATTGAAAAGATTTTTAATAAAGTAGCCAAAATATTTAAACAAATTATAAGCATAAATTAAGTGAGTAGGGAGCCATTAGAAGCGTGCAGTCATAGGAGAGAAACTCTCATGTTAAAAAATAAAAATCAAATCATTCACAATTCAAACTAGATTGAAATATAAAACTAGACAAGATCTGGGTGGTGCATAGCTATTGCTGTTAGAGATGCTCAGCCATACACCTGTCCATTCTGGATGCTTTGCACCACACCACACTGGCCTCACTCATTCTGTTGCACACAGGAATAAAAAGATACAATGTGTGCCTTTGCTGTTGAGAAAGCATGAGCAGTTACTTCTGCAGTGCTCTGCTCTCTTGTGGGTGCAGTCTTTCTCATTTATACTTCTTAATAGGTAAATGATGAACAACATAACCTCCAGTGTGTCAGGAGAAATACGTTCCACAGGAACTCAGTGCCCAGTATGTCTTCCTCTAAGTGCAGCAGGAAGCTGAAGAAAGAGTGGCATTCTTTATTTGTAACAAGGCTACAAGGCCACATTTCCTACCCCAGCCTCTTTAGATTTTTGAATGTTATGTTATTTGGAAAGAAGGACTCTGGTTTTCTGCAGTGTTCCTATATAAAACCCTGGTCATTTGGCACAATAAAATGAAATAAAACATTGGTTTAGCTGGTTAGTCAGGATTTATTGAGATTGGTTTTACTGTTCACAGTCACCAAAAATTTAAAAAAGATAGGAAACTCTTGTTGAGCTCAAAGACAGCAGGAGCTAACACAAGCACACCAGTGTTTTAGCTTTTGTGACAGCAATCTGTCATCCCCTAGCAGTGGTGAAAGCAATAAAATCGTTCATTCTCTCAAAATGAAAAGTTTTCAAATATCAGTATTTTTAGGCTTTAAAAGAAAACATGAAACACAGAAGCCATTTGCCTTGTTCAATAGGGTTTTAAATAATGGAGGTGTCAACTGGAGTTATAGAAGTGACCAAGATTTCAGATCCCACAGACTATCAAAAGGAGCCCATTAAGTTCAGATGTCTTAAAATCTAATTATAACCCAAGAGAGTAAAAGCGACAAAGCATAAATTTTCAGAGGTAGTGTGTGACCCAAAATGATTATTGTCTACCTTTGCCCTTTATTAAATGCCGCATCGTGACAGGTCTTTAATCTCCAGCTTCCCATTACACAGAGCTGAACAGCCCAGCCTCGGCACCCAGCTCAGAGAAGCAGAGCCCCATGGCCCAGCAGCACAGCCCCATGGCCCAGCAGAGTCCCCTGGCGCAACAGAGCCCCGTCGCCCAGCACAGCCCTGTCGCCCAACCACCTCCTCCACAGCCCCTCCAGCTGCAGGGACATGAAAACAGGTAAGACCGGCTCCTCCAGCCACTGCCTCCTGTGAGGACCAGGGCACACCCTTGTGCTGGGTCTTCAGGCTGTCAGCCATGGCTTGTGGGGCTCTGGCAAGCCATGGTCCCATGGTTGCACTCACAGAGCATGAATTGCACATGCCAAGATGGTCTGTAAGTCTTGTTCAGGTGTGAAACACGTTATTATGAAAAAAGTCTAGCCAAATGTCCTCAAACATCCATCAGGATCATATGTTTGCCAAGGAACTAAGCACTCAATTATTCCCTGATATTAATTTCATTGCTAACATACTTTCTTATATCCCTACAGCTTACAAATTGCAGGTATATCAGTATCTGATTGTGAAGCGGCCTTTTTTTTTCCCATTATCTTACATGTCTGGTTTGTTTGGGTTCTTTTGTGTGTTAGAGTTCTGGAGTCAGGAGGATATTTTTATAGCAGGTTTTATCTATGGCGTATCATTTTCCAGCCAATTTATCATGTGTAATTTATTCATATGCATTCACAACTTTATCTGTGATGGAAATTAAATGGTAAGGGGATAGAAATTTTGTGACCAGCTGTATTAAAAGTTGTATATATAAAAAGCAAGCTCAGACTGTAGGATGATACAACTTTCTGTGATCTTCAATCAACACTATTTAGTCTTTGGATTAATTTTTGGCATGTTAAATGAGGCTGATTACACTGACTGTCTTTATGCTAATGTTCAGTAACCAAGATACCTCATCAAGACCCTCTTCCCCCAAACAGTAGATGCTTGTTAAAGAACTGTAACTTCTTGCATCTGGAGATACTTGAGTTCGCTTGTGATTCAGACCCTGTGCCCCCAAATTCTCCTTGCTTAACAGATGTAACACTTTCACTTGCCTGAAATTATTTTCTCTCAATTAGTCACACTTTGCAAATTACTTTGCTTTATATTTCATTGAGTACAATTTCCAAAGTGATCACCTCCTAGAAGGCATACATTTCTGACTAAATCCAAAGCAAAGTTTTCACAAAAGTGTCTCTGAGCAGTTGTAAATCAGAATGAAATGTCTGTTGAATTGAGAATTTTCAGAGGGAACCAGTAAACTATATTAATTACCATTCCAAAGAGAAATTCTGTAATAGTTTTACTGAAAAGCATAAGCTATAATTGCTCATGTCACCATTTACAGATTTAGCAAAAATTACAGTGCCTCCAACTGTAAATAAAAGCAACATCTTCCGGTATACAGCTGTGTTTGTATATTGGGTACCTGCCTAAGTATGACTCTTATTCCAGAAATAGGTCCGTTATTGGTAGTTCACAAGGTATAATTTTTCAGTAGATTTAATAAGTCACATTACCACTTGTTTATATAGCCACACACATTGTTTCTATATCAAAATCAAAATACCATAAGATTTTTAAAAGGCCTAGGAATACTAACTAGTAATTTTACTTCCAATATTAATAAGGTACGTTTATTTGTTTGTCATCTTCTTTTTACAGGATTATGATGTCAAGAAAGTGAGTGAGTTGCATGTGCACACGCAGGTCTTATTGCAGATGGCATATATAGGTCTTAAAAGAACATGTGGCAGTAGGCTATTTTCACTGGCTCAGAAAAGTCAAATGCAAATAGTTCTGATATTTTCATGTCTGGTTAGACATTTAGCTACTTAAAACTAGTGTGTAGGAGGATTTGCCATAATGTCACTATAACTGTACTAATAAAGTAATGAATTTTTGAAACATATCATATTTTGAAATGTTAGATTATTAGATTTACAAAGAAATTTATATAATTATCTAATTTAAAAATTAGATTGTTTATCTTTTCATAGAGAAATTAACATTATTAGAATCACTGCTCATTTATTAAAAATGTAATTTTTTAAAATCCATAAGTACATTTCAAAATCCTTTTTCTAGTTTATATATGTCCATGTATCTGCATGTGTACGTGTAACTACATGGTCACTTAGTTGAGTGAAAATTTCTGGACTGTTATTAAAGTAGAGTTTGAAATGTGTATTTCCTGTAGGGGAAAAAAAATTTCCTCTGGCACCTAGGGGAGAGTGTGAAAACATTCACTATGAGAAATTATTTATGAAATGTAACTCAGACCACTATTAGAGAATTACCTTACTAAAAAGGTTTGGGATTTTCTTTGTGCCCATTCAGCACATTACATGGCCAAGGTACAGAGGTTTGCAGTGAGAAATATTCCTTACTTCACTCTGAAATGTGAAATGCCATTATGCACTGATTTCCACCTGGTAAGGCAGCCACTCATTCCCAGTTGAGAATTCATTAACTAGTCACTACAGAAAGTCACATTTTCTTTGAAATGTTAGGACTCATCTTCCTGTAACCAGTTAGCAATTAAAGCAATATTTTACTTGTTATTAATTCCTCATTAAACAAATTTGCTTTCTTTTCACCCTGTGTTACGTCTGTGCATAACTATTGTTATGACCTGCTATGGCTTGTAGCCATAAGGTATTATAGAGAGTGTGTAATAATAATAATAGAAACTATATTAACATTTGTTATTTCAAAGAAAACCTTTCATTTAAAGATAACAGCTAGTACAAAGAATGTATCCTTTTTTAAGCTAAAGAAACTCACAGTAACAACAGTTTATGTCAATGAAACCCAGGGGATATAAATGTCTGCACTAATGTTTCATTTACTCTATAGAAATCTTAATTCTGGAAAAAAAAACCACTTTATAAACTCAGCACATTATTTTGTAGTGAGTACTGTGGGTGCTTCCACATGCAGTTTCATCTTCCAAGTAGGCAAGATAAGTGGGAATCAAGATGTTTTTCCTGTTCTTGTCCCTCTAAGCCTAATCCTGATCTCACTGATACAAGCTGGAAAATTGCATGGTATGACCTGAGGGAAAATTGCTTATGTCCGTGTTTCAAAAGCTCTCACTCTTTTTGGATGCCTTAACTGTTTACCCTTGAAAGTTTTGCTTCCCTGTGAAAATCTGTTTTATGCAATTTTGCAGTCATTGCATGTAATGCCTACTCGTAATGTTTTGACATGTTCTGAAACAAAGTCATTTTGCCTTCCTCAGTTATAGGTCAGAAGTAAAAGCCAGGCAAGATGTGAAACCTGATATCCGGCAACCTCCATTTACAGACTACAGGCAGTCCTCAACGGACTACCGACAGCCTCCGCTGGACTACAGGCATCCCCCGGTGATGGATTACCAGCAGCCACCACCTCTTGACTACAGGCAGCCACCCCTGATGGATTACAGGCAGCATTCACCCGACACCAGGCAGTACCCTCTGTCAGAGTACAGACAGCCCCAGGTACTAACCAAAATACTGCCCATCCTAAACAGAAAGCCTTAGGTCGATAGGGAGAGATCATGTCCCTTTGTAAAAAAGATGACATTATAGAAGAACAAGGCACCTTTATTGTTTTTATGCTGAGTTACTATTTCCGTGGAGGAATATTCTTCAACATGATTAATATTAATGAAGAACTACGTGATCTATCATTGTGTTACTATGATAATATTTTTAAGGTACTGGAGAATTGAAATAAACTGCCTTGGCATCAGCAGAGGAATTTTTTGTTCTTAGGAACATAATACAGTCATCAAACAGTAGAGGTACTTAGCTCAGACTGCATTTCTATTGCATTGTTGAAAATGAAGATTTTATCTAATCTGAATAAATAAATAAATCAATATGAATCTTGATTGATGTAATTACATTTCTGTTGGTAATCATCTGGATAAGGAGAAACTAGCTTGTGCAACTCGTTTCTTTGACATTATGCATGATCTTACAAATTCAAAGAAATAATTGTTAGATGAAGAGTTATGTTACCTTGTACAAGACTCTGCTGATGACAAATATTTACTGACAGCTGTGAAGGTTTGAGGGCTTAGCCCAAAGTTCAGACTTCCAAAAAAATTCTCCTTTCTCCTTACATAAAGGAAGAAAAAAACAAAGGTCAGGAAAATATTAAATATTGAAATATTAAATATTGAATATTAAATAAAAGTAAACTTCTGGACACTATATGCTGCAAACATATATAGATGGTTTCTGTGTCCATATTTTCACATCAACCATATAAATGAAAATATCCAGATGCTTAAATGGCATCCAGATAACCCTCTAAAAATTTTATGCATTTCAGTATCTAAATACAAATCCCTATCCCCATGTGCATACCCTATAAGATGCTTCTTAGCATGTGACCCGCTTTCGACCATGTGACCCGCTTTCTCGATGAGGGGAAGGCTGTGGATGTTGTCTACCTGGACTTTGGTAAGGCCTTCGACACC